>MNPL01008739.1:0-21038 GCA_002081605.1 Tropilaelaps mercedesae | reverse complement strand
GAGCTGTGGGCGAGCGCCGTGGAGCTGTGGTGAGCGGCGTTAACCCGGCAACCGCGCAGAGGCGGGTCCGGAGGCCGCTGCGAGCGCCACAGACATGAACTGGCGGCAATATCCTATAAATACGTAGGATAACCCTTCGATGTTGAGAGGCGTTCTGGTGAAGTGGCGAAGTGCAGTGACCGTCGAAGAGGTTCACCTAACCAAGATGAAGGTTTGTGTCCAGTCTATTCGAGTCGCGGTGAAGAGGCTGCGAGGTTTAGGGCGGGGTGAACTCGGTTGGGAGAACGGAGTAAACGGTTCGTTCTCTAACCGACACTTAGATGGTGGTAGGTAGATCAGTGGATGGCCGAGGTGGTGTAAAGTCTTCAAGGCATTCTTCAATGCCCACCCTAATATGAAGAATTTCTAAGACGCGTCTACACTGATCTCTCCGAACCCTATCTAATCGCCGACGAAGTCGAACTTCCCGGGGCATGCATGCGCGTGTATACGTTGGAAAAAATATTAAGCTCTCTCGGCATCCTCAGGAGTTTTCAGCGCCTTTACGATATACCTCGGCCAGCCGTCTGGGCCTCGTTTCTTCACCGTCACTTCATTTGTTCACCCTTCAGTCATTCATTCTTCACGCGCGCTGCTCCGGTGTGAATGTTACGTCGGGTGGTGGTCTTCTAACTCGTTTGCAGGTCGTTCGTCAGATGCTCTACTTCGGCGCGTTGGCCGCAGCGGGGGCTGCCGCCGCCTCTACATCCCGCAGTCCAGATGCCACCCCAACGATCGCGGTACGCGCGGCCGGGGAGTCTGCTCCGCGAAAATTCATCACGCCTGAAGCGCAGGATCTTCCACCGTTCCAACGGCAACAACTCGATGTGAGTGCTGGGGAGGGTACTCACTCTCGCGACGCTAATCCGTTAGATCGGGCGACGCCGAATGAAGCAATTTATCTAGTACAAATTGCCGCGGCCTGGTGTACGTGTGTTTGCACGTGTGTCTGTAAGGGTGTGTGTGTGTATATGCATGTACGCTTGTATAGTGTGCCCTGCGATGAAAAACTTATCGACAGCGACTCGCCCACGGGAACTAACGATTCACTGACGTATCCGAGTCTCGTTTGATTGCCCCCCTACCATTCCGCGGATCGACGTGCCAGGATGGAGAGAGCGGTATACCTCAGCCGTATGACTTCGGCTACAACATCCAGGACGAGTTCGGGAACAATCAGTTTCGACAGGAGAACGCCGACAACCGCGGAGCCGTGAGGGGAAGCTACGGGTGAGTCATACACGTGACCAGCCCAAAGTGAAACGCAGACGCTATGGCCTGAAACAGGCCATTCTATGGGCAGTCAACTCGATTCCACGCGTCGTGTTGTCCAAAACAGATGTTTTAGTAATGAGATATCGATTACGGCAAATCAGTGGCAAATGTGGCTGCTTATTTATGTCGTGGTGATGCTTTTTGATGGGTCTCTGGGGCAACGTTGTGCTGTGGTGCAACTGAGGTACAGTCGAGAATAACCAGACTTGTGTAGATGTCTTACGTTAGAAGGGCTCGCATAAATCGAGCCAACAACGAGTCTTGGTCAGATTGAATCATGAGAAACATGATTTTGATCGATTGGTGATAACGATGGTTTATTATGATGATGAGTGATGATGATTACTATTATTATTATTATTATTATTATTATTATTATTAGTCAATAAGGAGGCTTTAATCTTTAACCCGACATTCTCATCGCTGACATGACCGGCGACCAGATACACCGACGCACTCGGCCTGTACCGTCGTGTGGAATACATTGCGGACGAGAACGGTTTCCGCGCAGAGGTGAAAAGCAATGAGCCGGGCGTCAAGGGCGACCAGCCGGCCAATGCTCATTTTACGGTCGACGAAGTCCCGCAAAACGTCGTTCGCACCCTCCCCACCGGGTAAGTCAGTGCCACAGCTCATACCTACGCTATCCGAATGACGCGCAGCCCTCTCCGGCGTTTCTCATTAACCGTGCCACCCAACCAACCGGCAAGAAGTCTGGCACTCGAAAACGCCGCTGACTAAATTTACATTATCCAGTGAGAGACAAAAACCTCTGAGGCGGTCTCTTTGGCCTGTAGGCGTGGCAGGCGAAGCAAATGTACATCATTTCTAACTGACCATTACCACGCGGGTCCTCTCAATGCGGGGAAGCTGTGCCGCGGACATAATACCACGTCGATAATAGCAACACGAAAAACTGTTGGGTTTTTCTGTATTGTGATCAAGAAACGTTCATGCATATCCCGTTCCACAATGGGGTATGTACACCTGGGTGAACAACTGGTTCCTTTGTTGCTGATGTGCTTTTCGCGCTGCTTGCGAAGCTATGCATAAAGTGATAGTGTGGACATTCTGTTTTTTGTTATATCGCTTTCTTTGGCAGTGACGACCACCACCACGGAGAGGGGGCGGCCTTGCGACTTTATCCAGCTTCAAGAATTTCGCCGAATGCTGCCGTCAGATTCGTTTCAGCTCCGCCTAGAGCGTCGGCGGCTGCCAAGGCCTCATAAGGACAATTCTGATTAGAACCAACTCGAGCTGGAGCGCGAGAGTCTTCCAACGTGCTCCGCCCAATTTTCCCCGATCTCCGTCGTTCACGAACCGACACGAATTCCGAGGAGAATGCGGCTGTACACGGGGATAGGTTGTGTCTATGTTAATAGAAGAATAAAACTAAACGACCAGAACCTAGCCTTTGCCGTTGTTGTGACTGATTTCGTCGACGGTTAACTGAACGTAACGTGAGTGGAACACAGGGTCCGGGGCAAGCTTTTTTCTCTGGCAGTAACGTAGCATTGGCGGTTCGTTCTTTGTTTTCGGTGCAAAAGGAGCCCCAACGTAGATCTTTGGTGTTATTAATAAACATTTCGGCCTAGTGGCAAGCCATCGGCGGGGGTTCGCGTTTGCTCCGTCATCCCGTCCCGGAGGTATTTACAAAGCTCGAAATCCACATTCGCTGTATGAGCTTAAATTTGCCTGACACTTACCTAAGAACCAGTTGTTTCCGACATGTGAATGCGTAACCCCTCAGCTGTCGCGCCCTATACACAATCGGACTGGACACGATGAAATAACTGACAATTTTCACACGTGTCTCAGTCAAGTACGTCTGTGTTAAAGCGAGAAGATGTCACTCATGCGTGCATGCAGTAATATAAGCTTTGCCTCGGGGTTCGCGATAAATTTCCATGATGTTGACGTAGTCCAGTACGTCGTCGTGCCAGAATGCGTCTGGCGACTTTTGAAAGGAGGTGGAGTTAGCCGCCATCCGTGGAACACTTGCATATGCGCGTGATCTGGACAAATGATATCCTGTCCGAGACCCTCCAAAGCTGCGAAATGCAAAAAAGACCAGCGCGTTCTTGGATCTTCCATAAATCTTTATTTCCTTGGTATATTGCACAACACGAACTTTTATATTATCAGCATGAAGGATCACGTCAAAGTCATATCTACTTCCCCTAACGTGGAAAGCACGCAGTGCATTTTGCTCAGAGTTCAAACATTTCGAGGTTCCTGTTGTGGGTCCACCAACTCCGTTGAGAGCCCGTCGCACTACCCTCCCGTCGTGCCCCGTGCTTGTACTTCACCCCCGTTTGCCCCCTACTGTAAATCGCTTCTGCATAAGTAAAACTTACGTTGGAATACAGCCGTGGGTTTCCTCTTGGCCCGCTCGACTTGAGGGACGGGCGGACGGACGGCAGAGCACCGTCCCTCTCACCGGGATGCCCTTCCTCGGTTCCACCTATTTAAAGGGCAGATCCCGATCGAAGAGCGCCAACCCGCCGAGGAAGCGGCGGCCCGAACCTCAGGTCCACCGATGGCTCCCCCGTCACTTGGTTCATGTTCTTAACAGCCCACTAAAGCGGATTCCTTATTCCGGTGGCCATGGCAATATGTTTTGTGGCTCGGCCTGTAGCTGTACGCCATTCGTCGAGGAGCATTATTCTCTTCAACGACGAAGTCTCCGCATTCCTGAGGCGTGACGTCCTTCAATCGGCTGGTCCGGACCAGCGTTGGCGTCGGCTTAGCGTCTGAGCCCCTGACCGCCTTGACCTGGTTGCCCGACGGCAGTGCGTTCATACTTGTGAAGTCCGGCTTCGGCATGGATTTCGATTTTCGCCTGGGACTCCCCTTAGGCGATCTCTCCCCGACTTTTGGAGTCGACTTGCGTGTGGCAGTTCGAGCCGTTCGGGACTTGCCGGTGTGCAAATTGTCCCCGACGACCAGCGGCCGCGTGCCCTGGGTCCGTTTGGGTGATCGCCTTAATTGATCGTCGAAATTTTCGCGCAGGGGCGGCGACGAATCATCGGCGCGAGGCACCGCTGAATAGCCTTGCTTCTTGCGGAAGTGCTGTTACATCGTATGACGGTAAACGGAGAGAACATGGTTTTATTGGAAGCGGAACGAATTTGTAAGCATCCTATGTGTTGGTGGTATGGATACGACTTCGTCAAAGAGGTACAATCGATTGTACACTAGCTCCTCTGCATAGAGCACTTTCGAAACACTAATGACGATAGAATGTGTCGAAAAATTACGCCAGCAGACATTAACAGGAATGCCAATATATTTTTTGCACCCGGTTACTTCGATGAAACTTGTGTTATTTAATTCTTAAAAAATTCAATCAAAAGTTGCTATAGCAGATGCGCTAACGTTTCAGTAACTATCGAATGTGAAAAATGTGGGGCTCTGTTACCAATGCACAGAAGTCTCATGCAATAAATATATGAAAAAATCAACACCGCAAATTTTTTAAATTCTTAAAATTTAACCAATTTTTTAGAATTTCAAGAATTCGGTTTTTTAAGAATTCTACGTTTAAATTAAAAAAAAATTACGCAAATGCGAAGTAATTTTTTTGCTTAAAATTTAAAGTAGGTTGTGCACCCCTTTCCTAGCTTAACTTAGTGTCGACATGTGCAGACCATGTCTTAGTATAGAACTTACCGTGTTGACACCTTGACATACAGAAGTGCGGATAAAACCATTTTCGTCATTCGATGCGCCATCCAAATGCATGAAAATTACTCTATGCAGCTATTTCGAGGACACCCTATATATCTAAACGATTTTCATCGAAATGAAAAAAAATTACATTTATTTTTATAATAATATTTTCTGTAACCAGTTCGGTGGGAAATCACTCCGGTCGAAAGTTTCCCATTCGAGACTTTCACCCGGATCTACTCTAAAAAGCGCTACCGTGAACGTGTTGTCTGATGGTCAGCCCTAAAACCTATCTTGTAGGTTTAGCTGTGATCAATATGTGGGGAGAATGCGTGTAAATGCATCAACAATTGATTACGAACTATATCATCAGATTACCACGGCACTCTTTCGGCCTGGCCTGGGCTGTCCCTCCACTTACGTTGTACATTACGGCGGCGCAGACGGCCCAAAGTATGGTTGAGCAGACCAAGATTCCGGTGAGAACAGCGGGATCATTGAGTAGATCGTAAACGGTTGCACCGGGAAATTCAGCTTCTGAGTCCTTGAATTCGAGAAGATGTTGACGGTATGTAGCACTACACGCTTTTGATGCGCAAATTTGCTAAATACAATATTATTTTACCTATGTATAACTTACTACATTTGGTATCTATATGTTAATACTAACAGATGTTAATAAGCCGGTTGACAAACATAAATCGCGGAAGATAAATTTCGGTAAAAAAAATGGAAAACATGTTGATTGCTATCTTTATTACCAGCTCAGCCGATGGAAGACCTTCGTTCAGAACGTGGCTACCCTGGGAGTTAGTTAAAGACCGACCAGTGCCCCGTCGAAAACGACGAATAGATGGGCACTTCCGAGATTTTCAGAAGTGTTCACAGATCCTTGACCCAGAAAGGTCTTCTCGCCGATTCGAAAGACGAGTACGTCCAGCATCAGGATCCGCACAAATAGAAACCCAATTCTCCCTTTTCCTGTTCCTCCCGGCCGACGCCGCTCGGAAACACGCACGAAAACCGGGGAACTCACGCACCTAAAGGCTCGTAGGAAACAGCACGCCTGTACTACTTACCTCAACCAACTAACTGAGCCGCCATGCGTACGAACAAAACCGCATCGATCCTTTAAATGAGGTCACCTAGGATGCGGGGACTTGCTTATATCTGCTTACTGTTATTACTCAGAAAAGCGTGCTTTTAATTTCTGCATCTAAAACCGCACTAGCCAATTTACTACCGACCAAACTGCGCCTTAGAGAAGTCCTCATAGGTAAGGACATACGGCAGCGCCAAATCTTCCATTGGCTCTCGGTAAAAACACTGAATGTTAAAAAAAATTGTATGGATAAACGAGGCATAGGTAAGAGGAAGCGCGGAAATTAAGCACAAACAGGTGTGCACGTCGTCTGGAACGCCGTCAAGGGTTGGTATTGTAATTAGAAATTGGGTTAAAAACACCAGAGGTATAAATACATGGACGGAAATTACCTAAGAAATTAGCCTATACGTATAAACGTGCACATTGCGCTGATGGAATTTCTTTATAATGAGAAAATGCACTCAAAAGTAAATCGTCTATGATTGAACACTGAACGTACCACGGTGTCATCGTGGAGCGCTTGGTGTCGATCGACAAGGCTCGCTCCGTATATCTTCGGCAACTGCCCTGACTCGCGCACTGTCGGATCCCCGTCAGAATCCACGTATCTGTAACGCGCCCTGGCACAAAACACATTTAGAAGATATTGTTAGTCGTTCCCCAACGCGACGTCTAACGGATGGCGCTACTACGTCTAGGCTACGTCGTGAAAACATTTCGAACAGAGATGCTCGCAAGAACGCGAGAAGAATTTGCCGAAGCTGGGTGATTACGCTAAAGACGTGCATTCATTATTAGAGATCGCGGCACATTGTATCATCCATCGGCTTTAATCATCATTATTAGTACTGCAGACTAATGGATCACGAGCTTCCATGAGCTCAGCCAGACAACTTTCCGGGAAGTCGCGTGCGATTTCGTGGGTCCTAACAGGAACATGGTTAGTGGACTATCGCGGACCCTCTTATTAGACCCTTTTATGCCGATAGGCGCTGATAATCGGCCAGCGCTGAACGGTCATTGAGCCCTGACGTAATTCCCCTTCCCGCTATTACCAAAGTTTCGCTCATTTGGCTGGGTCCGCTAGGAAGACTCACGTAGACGCAGTCCTCTTATGGGCCGAACTTCAGCCAACATGTTAACCTCCATTATAGAGCATAAGTTATACGGTGTCGGTTGTCGCATTGCTTTTTAAGACAGACCCCATAAATATAAACGTGCACCGGCGGAGATGGAACCCGTGCACCTCTCCGAGCACCATCCCTCCCAATCGAGGGTCGCACGCCAGTGCACGAAGCCACTACGTTCGATAGGTAAACGCCGTACGATGTTCACATACAGTTCCAGAGGGCTCAACATTCGCCGAGGACCGCCATGCTAATCGATCCACTACGGCAGATCTTCGAAGCCTCATCCTTCGGGATTAACCAGTTAGCAGGGCTACCTAGATTCACGTCGATCACCTTCACCTCCCCCATCTCTGTTGGCACCCACCAAGCGAGAAAATTCTGAGCAGATTCCGCCGTCCAACCGATCCGACGACCGACACCAACCACGTCACTGGCTGCAAATAAAGCACGACCAGGCAGATAATTCAGCCCTGATTCAACGCTGGAACACAGCATTCTATTCCTCGCAACACCCTAGTTCCAAACTCAAAAGGATTCGAAAATGTGCTGAGAGATCATTCTTGCGGCCTGGCCGTGTTAACTGATTGCATGGTCATGCAAGCCTCATCGCAATGTCTCGACGATGCGTCAATGCATACCGTTCGGGTCGTAGAGGTAGACAGTGTGCCGTACTCACGAAGAGCAGCAAGGCCGACCATAGCTGCCTGTATCGGAACTCCAGCTTGAAGCACGGCTGCGGGTAGACGAGGGAATTTTCGTTGTCGCTGGTAGAAGAGAGCGTCGAGTCCGGTGAGGCTAGTCGGCTCGCCGAATCTAGACCATGGAGTTATTTTGCAGGTACACAGCCGACAGCACGCCGAGCAGACTGCAGTTGACTCGGCTCTGCTCGTGGATGGGTGCGGGTATTGCTCGTAGATAAATTTGGATAATGCAATGGACTTGTGAAGAGCATGTCGTCGCTTTGCGGAGCGTTTGAAAATGAGAATTTGAATTTTCTCGATCGAGGTCCGTCTTACGTTTTGTAACATCAAGTGCAGGATGAAATGACGACGGTTTCCAAAAACTACGTGCATGCTTCGACAGCCTTGCATTCTATCATGCAGGCAAGTAAAAATGATGCAGTAAAATGTGGCGAATGCGTAAATGCGTCGGCATAAAATAAACCAAAGTAACTCCGAGTGTGGGAGAAAAATGTGTTTCATGATTACAATTGGGTTATCTATAGAATTTATTATGTTTCTCCCTGCGTTATCGGATTCCAGCGTAAATATTATATACAGCGTAAATATTATATATACGTATATAAACGATATTGCACTAAAGCTTCAACCGTTCGGCTGCAGCGGACACAAACAGAGGAAGTCGCAAAAATTCGAGTTTTTACGATTTCTCGGTTTTCGTTTTAAAATTTGCTTGCCATCTCTTTTTCCTTTATTGTTCGACGGTGACGCATGGAAATTTACTCTATTTGTCACTGGGTTTACATATTTTTTAAAGCTGACCATCGGCCAACATTTAATGTCCACGGTAGCAGTTTTTGCATTACTTCGTAAGACGGACCCTATATAAATGTACATATGTACCGGCGGGGATCGAACCCGTGCACCTACGTGTCTCCTCCAGTCGCAAGGCGCATACGAATGCACCCCACAGCTACCGAGCTCGACTTGTCACTGGGTCTACAATTGTTCTGTTTGGCCACAACTACTATCAAAACATAACGTCGCTCACAAAGTTGAAGTACGGGTTCATCCCTCTGTGAGTTACTTAAACGACCTGCTCGGTAGCCTTGATTATAGGCGATCTAATCTAACAAAAAAAACTGTTTTTTGCTACGCAAGTGCATATTGTTCACTGTTAATAAAATGTTCAAGTGAAATGCCTAGTTTGCAGGCATACCTCGAAACGTGAGCAGCGAAAACTGGAAGAACAAATCATGGAAAGGCATGAGTTCAATACGATTTAAAAATGTTTCACAGAAAACACTTCAGTAAAACATCAACACGTCAAGCGCATTTCAAAACGAACATTTGCTACATGAAAAATGCAACGCATTGGCTCGACCTGTCAAAAATTTGAAACTTCTATGAGCGTCCGCAAAGCTTCTATGCGTGGCAGCGAATTCGTAGCCACTAGCGCGGTTGTCCGTCTTAAAAGTTCATTTAAGACGTTAGATATGACCATTAGATAGCTCCAAGTAAAATGATTTCTTCCCGTACAACATACATTTGTTAATTTGCATAGCTCGTCATTTTTGTTCTTCGTGCCTTGCAATAGAAGTTCTTCTAAAGGAAGTGTCGATGGAAGATTAAGAAACCGGATCGATATTGGCGTAATTTGACAAATTCCTTGCGATTATCCCAGACAAAATTGTATTAGGAGGTGTAGAGGAGTACGTTTGATGGAGGCAGCGTTTCGACAGATACATCTACTTCACCCATCTCACGTTTAGCCGGCCAACAGAGTCGGACGTGCCCGCCTTCCGTAATCATACAGATAAAATTCAACTGACACATTTTCAAAAGTGACCCACCTCCCTCATAGTTACTATTGAAATTTTTCGTGTTGCGGTGTAGCCGCACGGGCGATGCGGAAGAACTAAAGTATAAATGTGAAGCCCGAAATTCACCTTATAGAGCGCTTACGCCAGCGACTTAGCGAGAGACAGAATACCTCAATTGTCGTTTGTGCCATGTCTGTGTACAGGACGCTATTGTGCTTATTTCTTTCGTTTAACCTAATAGATGTAATGATTATTTGTGATCTGGTGCGGTGAGGGCTGAGGGGTCGAAAAAGAATGCGGTCTCGGCATTTTTCTAATAATAGTCCCCTTCCCATAACTTCTGAGATGACCGCATTCGTTTCGTAGCAAATTGTTCTCTTTTTACACTCGCCTAGTTTCTCCCTTTGAGTGTGTAGACTACTTGATTGGTCTAATCTGCCATCGAACCGCGTTAAGTAACCCTTAAGAGTGCCACAAGCCAAGCAGAGGCTGAATGACTAATAGATTAGTTTCTACTAAGTCGTCTCTTTGCCTGTGCTTTTTTCTTCGCAGCGTTTCTGTCATCGGCCGTGCTCCACGATGGCCAGAACAGATACAATACGCCGCTGATTTCTACATCGGTAAGCAAGTTATGGTTCGATCCGAAAAGCGACGTCCGAGAAGAAATATTACTTCCCCGCGTATCCCGGTAGAAGTCCATGGACGGACTTTTGGGCGCGCAAGAACTTCTCTCTCTCTGAAGCGACGCGACTAGCCCAGTGCCCTGACGGTACGGCAGGTCTCCGGTATGATAGGCAGCTCAGATTACCGCTGGTCTGAGCAGGTCAGCCGAGTTCTTTCCCACATTGCTCCGGCTCGCTATCACACTCTCGGAAGCTTTCTAGCCTTTCGCAAACTACGAAGTTGAACAAACTCAGCAATTACTGTACGGGCAAACACACCTCGCTCAATTTCAACCTAAGTACGGCTTGCGTAAACGTTACCATCTTCCTATTCCTAGCCAAGCCGTTCTAAACGACGAAGTGGCGACGGACCTCTCGAAAGCTTCATTTCGTTGCTGAGGAAGCGAAGGAGTTCCGCCTTCCGAGGATATAGCCGAGCAGGATGCTGCTGAAATATTTCGAAACAATTGCCTACGGCGAGCACCGTTTAGTGCACGACAACCCTGGCCTACCTCTCAGTCGAGGTCGAACAAAAGCTGATTTGATGACAGCGACACGCAGCTTCCGAGCAACACGGCGAGGAACTGGTGACGCAACCCTCCAATTAGGCGATCCTATTCATTCATTATAGTAAACGACGACTTCTGGCAATAATATCAGCCGTCAAAAAAAAGAAAGTGGGATATTTGGGCGTCCCGACCTGTACCGTGTGGAGTGTTCGCTTTGAAAGCTTCACAGGGCTACAGAGGAGCCTGTCAATTTGTTAATTCGTTAGGATTCAACATGGCTTGTATAGGGTTGTTATATAATCACTGGCCTTTAATCAAGTACGGCCACATGATTTTTATACTGCATGATGTCGTTTTGTCTACTGAGTATATTGAATATATATACTCAATATAATGAGTGATTGATGTTGACAGACGAGGTCGTCTGCAAGTATTTTCGAGGCGTCATGCGCGCAGGTTAACAACTACCAAAACTTTGTAAATAAACATTCGTATTATTTTGGCATGATCTCGAATGGATTTTTGTCTGGAAGAAACTATTACGGGAGTAGTGATTGGTGCCCTATATCGCTCTAGGTTGCGACACAGCTGTCCAACGCCCAGGATATATATATTATACATCTATATATATACATATGCAGTCAACATGACCGGGTGTATCATCCACGTAACGATTTCGGACTAAATCTCCACCAATGAAAATAACCATCTGCCGTTATAAATATACATTTATTTACCGCCGCGATAACATTACCTTACATTCACTCAATGAATGTCACCGCTGATCATTCGGTGGGTGATCTTGATCTGCAACGTACCTGGGGGGACGATGAACCGCTGACCTAAAAAAAAACGCATTAGAAAAAAGTAACGCACTAGGGCTGAAATATGCACTAAGAAATAAAGATCAACCGCTAATTAGTCGGGCTTTCACTGAGTCTCATCCCGACGTCTTGAGGTGCCTGATCAATGCTAAATTCAATAATAGTTGAACGAAAAGACCTTGCTTGAAAATGGAGACGCGAAGCACGCACATTGAGCCGATATAACGCCAGTAAAATGAAATTCGTGTGTATATCGTATAGGACCGCTGTACGGCGGCACGGCTCTGATTTAGCGTCACGCACCCTCTGGCCATCTCACTGGCTGATCTCCTCGCATATTTTCCACTGTGTACAGTCAAAACACAATCGTACTCGCATAAAAGTTTCGGTGGTAGAACCCAAACTCAAGCGTCATGGGTTACATTTGTTCCACCTTCGTGTACCCTGCCATCCACTCGTCGCTTCGTGATGATACTCTACAACGGTTGCGTCGTTGCGGCGTAAATCCAACTCCATTTTTCTTCCACTGCCAACTCTGCCAACGCAAACGTCTACGATGAAAAAGGGGTTCACCTTCCAGCGATGCGGCCTGCTCGTCTAAATGACAAGTCGACCAATTACTATCACTGGAATGACAGCTTGTCCGGGGGCATGTAACCGGCTTCGCCAATGCACCTCACGCTGACTATGCCCTTCGGGGAGATCGTCAACCACGTAATCGAAGCGTGGCGCAGAGAAAAGCGAAGCCAGGCTTCGGGTGGGAGCTGAAGCGCTCGACAGATGAAGTACCTGCGAAGGTGGACAAAGAAAAACACCGAAATATATTCGTTCATCGGATGAGCTTTGAGTGTTGAACCTCTCTCTGGTCATGACGTATGGCTAGATTCTTAATAGTTTAATTTTCAGCGATTTAACGTCACAAAATAGTCAATAGATAGACAGGAGTTCAAGCATATGCCTACTGGATTTCCAGCTCAGGTTCTCTTCGTAAGGGTTGTGATTCTATAGGCGGAAGAGCCTTCTCTACTCAAAAAGTACAGCGCCCAAAGCCATTTACCATCAGTACTCCAAGGCAAGAGGGACAAGGATATGCATGACCCGTCGTACGTATCCTTTCTTACATTCATTACAACTCTCGTATTTTCACAAGCGTTTAATGCAAGTTCCTGCGTGAATGAGGGGTAACGTTCAATAATACCTAAGCAAGTTTGCGCTGGCTTGAGAACTAGAAATGTTGATTGCCAATCAACACTTTCTAGTTTGTCTAGGCAATCCTGTGAATTTGGTGGCAATTCGTGATGGCACGTTGGTTACATTGTGGAACCCGCAGAGGGCAGATCTATTTTTTTTTCTTAGGGCTGCAGAAATCAGATCTAGAACACTTTGGCCAGGCTCATGTGCTGGGGCATGTCCCGCTGTCTCGGATTGTAAAATGCATTTGCTCAAAAAAAAAAGTTAAACGTTCTCATTGCACATATGGCTAGCTGTAAAGGAGAATACCGAATAACGTTCGCGTGACAGACGAGCAACTCGTACGACTCCTCCTTTTGCTGTGGATCAGCTCGGTGGAAGTACCTTCGAAAAGCCGCCTCAATTCGTGCACCGTCCTGGAAACAGGAACAAGGCAAATATTTGATAGATACTGTTAGAAGGTTTCCTAGAGATGTGGCCGATCCCATCTTGAACCTGGCCGTCGAACTGGCCGAGACATCGTACATGCGAGTAGTTCCGAGGTACCAAAATAGGGTCAAAATATTTTGATGTACGAGCAAAGGATACAGTTGTAGAGAGGTTTGCTATTTGGACTTTGCAGTTACACTTACCATTTAACGACAAAACAGTGTACCGATGTCGTCTACTATTAGGACATTTAAATACATAATGATAACAATAATAGTGTGTACATGGCTCTACTGTTCGGACCTGGAAAAATTTCCGTTCTTCCGGCTGCCACGAGGAGACCTTTGGTTCAGGTGGACACGGCGCTCCCTCGCGTAGGAACTCGCATTCCTCTCTAGGGCCACTCACATGCTGACAAATTATATCCGTTGTTTCCATGGCCCGGGCCATAGTTGAGCTTACGATTCGCTTGAATGGATGACCCATCGCTTTCAACCTGCATCATCGAGAAGCCATAGCAACAACAGGTGAATGAAATAAAAACAAAATGAAAAAATGAAATAAAAAAAGAAACCCGCTATCGATACTCCACCAAAGAGCTGCTTTACAAAAGAAAAAGAGTAGGAGAGAAGTTCAAACTGTCGTAACATTCGGCTGCGCGGCAAAGCAATGCAGGACTACGGCTACGGTATGAAGATCACCTCCGTCTCTGATCAACCGCGGGTGAGAATATGTCGTATCCCTTGACTCTCCTCTCGTTGCGTATTTATCAGAATGACTCACCTCATTGCCGTCAACTCAGCTTGCTCTCTCCCGAGTGAAGTCAGAACTCGTTCTTCGTCCGTGTCCTTCATGTCTAGATATTGACCGTGCCTGATGAGGATTATATGCCGATGGGCCCGTGGCTGGCGTGCCTCGATGGCCAAGTTTTGTCTGGCAAAAAACGAGATAAGGTCGTACGTTAACACGCCTGCCCCATACGCCCGTACAGATCACTACGTCCCCGTAAACAGCGTCAGCCGTACGACCAATTGGGGTATTCATGACAGGCATACCGCTAAGGGCGACGACTACTATGTAATACTACTATATATGTGTTCGTGTAATATTACGTATAGTAATTGGAGGTCCGGGGCGTGAAGTAGAGATCAGTGAGGTTCACTGAGTTTTGCTGGAGTAGGCATCAACTTTGCAAGTACCTCGTGACGCGAGGGGACGTCTCTTCGTTTCACAACAAAAACAAAGATAGAGAAATTTAGAAGTGCGGCCCATGGCCAGCTCAAACCGCCGGCAAAGCATTCGCGAATCGCGGATCGCTTGTGTACACCATTAAGGTTGTAAGCGTCTTCTACGTACTTATTCTCCTCCACGGGGTCGCCCGGCTTCTTGAGAGGCCGCACACATGAGCAGGGGTCGCGCTGATCCCAGTTGTAGTCCCAGAGGGCGACGGGCTCGTAGTTGACGGTCCACGCGGCCAGAAGGCGCTCCCGGTTGAGGATGACAGCTGCCGCCGCCACCCCGCCGCCGCCCAGAGCCGCTCCTAGGATCCGCACGAACATCTGTATGACAGTTGGGCGACGTCCGGTTAGCGAGTGTCTAATGAAGCGTTCGTTGTTAGTACGGCATTTAAAAGAGGAAAAGCGCATCACCATCGGTAAGTTACCGGAGCGTATCTGAGCGTCATAATGAGGGCTTCAGCAAACGCGGGTATGCGCGAATACGCATAGCGAGTTGACGTCAGGCCATCTACGTGGAGAACGCGATCGTTTCGAAAACCAACCGAAAACCAATGTAGCTCCATAGAGCCAGTCCACGTTGATATCCTAGTACGGCCTGGTACGCACGACAGACATGCGGAATAGCCTGAACTGAAACTCGCGAGTAACCAGAGACAAGATAGAGTGACACTGGCGAAATAGATTACTTGAATTACTATTCAGAAGGCGCCGTTCGCGTAGCTTCATCCCATATCGAGTGTGTTTCGGCAAAAAGCCACCGGTCAAAATGACATCGCTACCGTGTGATTTGGCGGGCAAACACCAATAGCGAGGTGGTTCGTTAGTGGTCTACAGACCAAAGATGCCTTCCTGCTTTAACGAGCGACTGGCTGAACACAACGTACTCATCGCAGGCGTTTGTGATGGGTAGTATGAACATGAAAGATCTGTCTGCCGGAAAATTCCCCGAACGCTGGAAAACTCTTAGAAAAGGCGTATTCCAATAAAGCAGAGTGCCTCGTATAGAGGCTGAAATTGGATAACCGAGTAAGACAGTCCAAGTTTCATCCGAACAACCTAATAGTCTAAACGTTCTTACCATCGTCTATACACACCCAATAAGCGAAGATCAGATGGCATGGTTAATTCCAGTGCCAACGAGAAAGTGTGCTCGTTTTTACGAGTCCCAGAACTTTGTCTTCCTTATCAAAGACGAATGCCAGTTGAATGCGAACTGACGGAATTTTTTCTATAGTGTGATATATGAGGAAGCAGTGTGGACTGCTGTAGAACCTGCGTACGACAATATTTTTACTCAGTCACCCACATCGCTCATGGAACTGGTTCAGGATTGGCCCACCTAGGTTAACGAGAAATCGGTTGAGTAATACACGCGTCCATAATATCCTCATTCGTAGCAACTGTTTAAGAAGCAGCAGCAGCACCGTTCTCGCAGTGCAGAGAGCACGCACCAAAAAGGATGCCTTTATGGCGCGTTCCGACACCCCTACAATAAAAACTTATCTCATTTATATCAACAATTGTTACTGTTGGAAACTGCTGTCGGTTAAAGGCTGGTTATTTAAATTGATTGCCTGTTTCTCGTTAAATCAGTCGATATAAACATCACACCGATGACCGTCAAGAAGATCCCTATTGTCGTAAACTGTTTGTTTGGATTCATGGCACGATCCACACTAGCAATGAATACCAGCAGCCACATATATGCACATTCCCCCCATACCAGATAAATACGAACATTTCTATTCCACTCAATTCTAATACCGAAAACAAGTTATAAGAAATGTGCCTAGCGATCGGCCGACAACTTTTCGCAGCCCTCAAGCTTCGCGTAGGCAGCTCTAAAACATCTGATCGATCCGACCGACCTGCAGCGTTCTCTTCAAGTTGGCACTCGGTGACTGCCCAAGGCGGGGCTTAGTCACTTAGTGTCTAAAGTTATTATTCAATACCGATGTGACCGTGACCGACAGAGTATCAAGGTGCAAGCGTTATCTGGGTACCCCTGAGCGCTATAGCAGCGCTGAATGTCGCGATCGATAGTGACGCCGCGATAACGTCGCCGAACGGAGCAAACACTTGCAATAGAAATCCGCGTGGGAATAGCTTGCTTTCGAATGTACAAAATCCCTTGAAACGGATCGCCGTAACTTCGCTCTTTTATTATTATCTATTTGCTACTACATCTTACAGTTCGCCAAGTGAACAAGGATTGTATGGCATACCTTTTTTTGGTGTCGTGTTATTTGTTCCGAACAATAAAAACAGATCCTGGAGCGTCGGCACAGAAACAACCGAGGAGACAACACTATCCTTAGCAAAATCGGCTCAGACGTATAGTGTTTACTAATGCACAGGTTATGGTGAATTCTACTAGTTGCGACCGCTTGCAGATCATCCTCGTGCAGAGGGACCCTTTCCTTAGCGATATAGCGGTCCGCTTCCCTTTCTGACGTGACTCTCCGGCCATTGCCGATTCGCTTGGTTCTAAAAACACACACCGGTAGCAGACGACGCTGTGTTTAAAACGTCGCGCCGGTACGCGCAGCGCGAAGGTCAATACTAAACCGTTTAAAGACCTCGTGCATGATAAGATCGGACCCGCTCTCACTGCATTTCAAGTACGCTAAGGTCGCACGTAGAAAGCGTTAGCTAGCTTCGACGCATGAAGGGTATTTCTGTTTTGTCTTGGGACCAAACTATGGAGGTGGGGGAAAGATGTAATAAAAAGAGAGGGACAAAGGAGATAGAAAGGAGGCTAGACTCGTATTCTCTCTCGTGTTCTATTACTTAATAATGTATTAGCTAATAGGATATGACAAAAGAAAGCTTTCAATGACCGTTCTCTGTGCTAGAATTTTAAGCCAATTTCATGCAGCTAACCGTTAACATCGATAACGGGCTACGGTGTTCGTCGATGCGGTAAGAAACATATTTGGTAAACGAGTCGTATGTCGCGCAGATACCCTGTCGATTCCGGTTTGATGGCCAGATGATAGTGACGAATCGGAATATACTGTCGGCTAGGAGGCGTCCCGAAGCACCCAATATCACCCTGCGATTCCTCAAAACTGGGTGATAAGTAACAGGTTAAATTGAATTCGACCTTTTCGCTGCTCCGATAACGTTAAACTAGATAAATAAGGAATTAAGTAAAGAAAGAACAAATCCAAGAAGGATGCAGGATCTTTCAAGCGCACAAAAAGTGATTTTGCATGTTTTCGTTACAGAGTTACGGGACACCCGGTATAGTTTTACGATAGTGGCTTTATAGTAACTTTAAATGTTTCAACATTAGACCTATTAAATAAACGTGGCCAAATTTATCTGGGTTGAACATCGGCCATCATTTAACCTAAGGCGTCGTGTTCCTCGTAAAATTGACCCTGTAGGTGTTGATGCGCAACGAAGGGAATTGGATCCGTCCAACAATGGCCATACGCTGGAAAACGTTCGTCTACGAACCTGTGCGCCCACGGGTCTCCTTCGGCCGCAAAGCGCATGCGAGTGCCCCAAGCCACCTGGCTTGACGCGGCAGGGAAACCAATACTCTAGCTTTATCAGGGAACTTGCAATGTTTGCCAGCAACACTGACTAACTGCCTGCAAAAGCACGAAAAGCGTCTAAAGCGTGCGGTTCATTTAGGTCGATCATGTAGACTGAGCCAGGCAATCTAACGCAAAAGAAGTTGAAAGCCGGACGCTTAAGACGGAGTTGATCTTCGTGAATTCAACGGTATGGCATGTTTTGCCAATGCAAACGCCAAAGTGTCTGGCCAATAAGACCGCTCAATGAAAACCGCTTCGGTCTGAGTATTTCTCTCATTGCTTGATGTTTATGCATGCAAAAACGAGTTCGGCCAGAAGCAATACTAATATTGGCCTATCCTGTCACACGATGCCTAACGGTCAGTTATAGCTTACGGCTTATGGCCTTACAAAATGGATTTTGGTAATACCGCTAGCCGTCACGAGTGAAGACCGAAGTGACTGCATAAGCCTAAAATAAAGCAAATGCTGGAACGAATGCAATCGAAACGGAAGCGCAAGAAGTGGCGTGCCCTTACGGCGGATCTCTTCTGAGGCAATCAGATGCCGACAGAGTACCGAACGCAATATACATATACGGGCTGTATATTATGACTGGCCTGAAAAACACGCTTAGGAAAAATAAAAAAATACTGAAATCCACTAGGAACATAGTTGCATGCACACAGTCGCTTGGGAACGAGATTTTTATGTTTTTTTTTTTTTAACAGAAAGCTGACGTATATTTGTTTTATGTTGGCATACAAATCGTGCCGATTCTGGCCATGTTTAATATCTATTTTTATCTAGCTTAACCCGGAAGCGTGTACTGGATATTTCGCCCGGCTTCAAGATACTTTGGTTCAAAAAAGAGCGCAGGCAAGAATGCGCATAAAAACAGAAGATTAAAACGATACGGTTGTTCAGCTTTGTAAAAACAGACTTTATCTGTGTGTTGAACTTTACTGGTTATCCTATAAATAATAACCGGTTCGATAACCGCTTTCGACTGGCATCCACGTTTGCCCGAATTCTCATTCGCATTTGAGACGTGCAAATGAGAAGAACTTCAGAAACAGCTTGCTGCCTAGAAAAAAGCTAAAAAAATACCAGAGGTTCCTCCAAAAAAGGGTTGTCCTTGTATTTTGGATAGATTTCAGCAATGCTTGTCCTAAGACTTTCCAATACGTTTTCATTTATGCGAACGTTGTTTTAAGGCAAGCCCCAACGAATTACTTCAGGCGCATGTTTCTTTTATTCTGAAAATTGAAAATATTTGTAAGCGACGTCAGTGTACACCAAACGAAAACTGTACGTGTCGGCTTTTTACAGAAAAGTACTCGATTAAAAATTTCGACCTACAGAAGGGACTTTGAGAACGTTTAGCACCGCGCAATATTTTTGGGTCACCCTTCACCTAGTAGAATTCACAGATCCAATAGAATGGTTCATCTTCTAGTTACATTTATTTTACGTATGCGTCATTCAAGATTTCCTCCTAGCATCTGGTCCATCATATTAGTTCAGTGGGTGCAGAGGGCCAAGCGCCAAACTACGCCTAAAATTTAAGGTACATTAGCCTCCCCCTGCTAGGTCCTTAACGGTTCCTACGACAAACTCGGCCGCTCCCGGATATAATGACGTCTCCATGCCTTGTTTCCCCGTGTATGTAAAAAATATATCCCTTAATTAAAGTCCGCGTTGAGACACATTCCGTCGATAATTCGCTGCCATCAGCCTTCGTAGAAGAATGCTGGTCTCTGACTGCGCCGCCAGGCCACCATGGGCCAGCTGTTCATACGAATTCTAGCCGAACGTCCACCCAGAGATCTTCAATGCGATGAGCGGTCGTAGAAGTTGAAATGTTGGAAGCATTTTGATCTCACATTTACACTTTGTGCGCCTGCGTTTACAAAACGCATACACTGTGGTGACACGTTATTTAATCGGCGTCCCCTGTAACAGGCGTACAATGAACAAGCACGCAAGGACTTCATTTGGTCGTCGAAGGCAGAAACACTCACCGGGGAGATGGATTTATTCACGGCTCGTTCTGCGTCAAGGTTGAAGGCCGAGCTTCCCACCGAGAAAAAGGTGAGCCCTACTGAGAAAGACGGTTTCGGCCATCAAAAATCTATGTTTACGGTGGAGTTCGTGGCGGCATAATAGCATCGGGGAATCTCGAGGATTTATCTCAGCGCAATACATCGTACGGCGGTCGAGTTATCAAGGATTTCACCGGAGTCAAAAACCTGATATACTTGTTGGCTTATCAGGTAGTAAAATCGGTCGAAAGTTCGAGTCGCGACATCTTTAAAGGCTCTTGTGTGCGTTAAGTCACTTCACACTTACTCCCCCCACCCCGCTGAGCAGGCCGTCACCAGAACGTTGGGCCCACCTCGCGAGAAACCTAGTCTTCTCCCGCTACCTTCTCTGTACACGCCGGACTGTCCTGTCTAATGTCTTTATATAGAAATTACATGCGAAATACGAATCAATGCGCAACCTATTCACTCTGAAGGGCCATAAAATCATTGAACTGTGCTTTCTTTCTCTCGTTGTTGTCCCGTTCTCTTTTACTTCTATCTGCCTGGTTTTTTAGTAAAACTGTATACTATGTAGAATGGGCCGATTCATCTTGGACTCGAACTCCTGGAGTAGCTCGTCTATGTCGTTGTCCAGGTCATCGGACTCCGCCATCTACACGAGGTCGCAGAGTTAATTCCGCGTCGCGTCGGCAAGAAGAGAAATAAAGCGGCAGTGAAAACGAAACAAAAACCGACATGTTAGAGAGTGATCTAGTGTCCGTGGACACTATGGCTCACGCTGTTGTGATGAATCCTAGATAGAAACCCTTCTGCACACAAAAGCCTAACGATCGCATAAAAGCTACGAAGCATGTCATATATATATATATATATATATATATATATA
>MNPL01008734.1:0-79910 GCA_002081605.1 Tropilaelaps mercedesae | reverse complement strand
TGTGTGTGTGTGTGTGTGTGTGTGTGTGTGTGTGTGTATGCGTGTGCTTTGGCCCGGGGTTGTGTTAGCATTTGGTCTATGTCGGGGCGTCTGGATCCGACTGAAGGAGTGGCTGGGGTTGTCGGGAGGGGGGTGGTCGGAGCTAGGAATTCGTGAGTGACAGCAGCGATGACTCATAGGCCGCCCCCGTTCGAGCTTCACCAAGCCTGTCGGAGCGTTTCGGGTATCCTGAAGCGCCCCCCGATACGATGGGGCCGCTTGTGCTGGTCTGCCTGAGCATTCGCACCACCGCAGCGCTCGATGTCGAGTCTGTGTGTGGAAGCGATGTACGTTGATTCTTTCAGAAGCAGCGCAGAGACGAACGAGAGCTGAAAGATACGAGGTAACCCTTATGAAGCTAACGTTTGGACAGGGCATTACTAGACTTGATGTATTGCATACGACGTTACAGTGCGTCAATGGTTTTTCACAGACGCTGTTGTTTCACCGGGGGCAAAAGGCTTGCGTGATGCTGTAACATTCCAGCGAGAACAAAACCAAACCTGGTCAGCGCACGAGCTGCGTGCACCGGTCCGACGTATTGCCGGCGAGGCAATCTCGACTCAGCTGGAAGACAGGATAGCGTAGCGCTGAGCTTAGCTGAGGTGCAAATGCTACTAATCAGACATCTCTCTCAGTTCTGATTTGGGTTACAAGAGATGGATACAGAAGTTCTGTTAATGAAAGGTCGATCATGTCCTTGCTCTAATAAAAACAACCCCGAGGAGTATCATATGTTGCGTATTGCAAACCATGCTTCAACGGAAAATCATCCGAGATATAGGAAACATCTCGTAGCTATATTTAGTTGTGGCGCAAATATTGATTACGCTTGTCATACAAGTTTATTTAGTAACATTCTACGGAATGTCGAGACATTAAAAATACGGGAGAGAAAGATTATCCAGACACCAAATCCAGCTGGCTATTTTTCGTACTTGAAATCATTACGAGCGTCATGCAAGTTGGCAGCGCCATTTTATCATTTGCTGTCGCTTGTCGTCGCCAAGCCACAAGTGAGTTCTGGAAGTGCCTATCAATGGTCTTTTCCAGCTTCCAGAGTCAGGCCCTTCCCGTGTTCTATTGGAACGTGGGTCAACGATTCGCTCATTATCGCATGCATACTTCTTACCCCACCTATTCTACAGCAGCACTTCGATTAATTATGCTATCTCCTACGGTCTAGGCTACGTTAACCTCGACGACCTCTCTTCTCTGACACGGCCGACAGCATCTATCGTAGGCTATAGGCGTCCAGCCCCCTTGGACTGGTCAGGCCATCGAGGAATATGCAAACAGGAGGATAAGGAACCGACAAAGACCACAATCGCGGGTCTGCACGGCAACATTCTCAACATTCGACGCCAAATGGACACCCTCTGTAATAATAAGCACAGTGCACAAACGCCTCATAGACATACTTGGCGATGGCGCCGGTCTTGTGGAGTTTGTACATATGTACTCGAGTGTGTGTGTGTGTGTGCGCGCTGTGTTGTAGTCAACGGCAATCGTACCCCACTGCCTGTCGGCGTTCTTACCGCAGTAACTAGTGTTACCATCCACAAACCCGCCGGGACCTGGCAGTCCGCTGTCTTCGAAACTCAACTGAACTCCTCGGGCTAGTACCTGTAAACGAAGCGTAAACAGTACCAGACAGGCGCCGGGCCAGAGCATAACAAGCGGTACCGAGTGCGTGTTCGTTTTAGAGGTTCTATGCTACTCCACTATGGCTGTCAGCGCTTGCCAACCGTCTACCTTTCTCCGATGGTCCGTCTCATCTGGGTTGTCATAAGCGAATCACAGAAGGGAAAATCTTCAACCCGCCAGACAGCCAACGAATGGGAGGTGCACGAAAGACCACATCGAGCAGGCGAGAGACGAACGAGAGAAGGAGAAAAAAAAAGAGAGAGAGAGAAGGAGTGATGGAATTATTAGACATGCCAGAAGCTGCTTCCAGTCCAGTAGCGTTCTATCTAGAAGACGTTCCATCGATTGTATTCTTCATTCAACTCCTTCATCCGTTCTCCATCGTTGTGTTACTGCTGTCAACGGACCGCTCCGAGTCGGACCCCAGTATGTGCGGTGGGTCGACAACCAAAGATGATGCTTAAGGTGCCTCTCGTTTCCCGTCAACAAACATCGTCTCTCTCTCTCCCTCTGTCTCTCTCTCTCTCTCTCTCTCTCTCTCTCTCTCTCTCTTTCTGTGTCTCAGGGCTTCTGTCTCTGTTCTCTGGTGGATCGGGCGGATCTCCAGCGAGAATGAGGGAGGTGACAAGCGAACAACCCAGCTACTCCGGGCCGCTTCATCGAAAAACTAGAAGTTGCTATCTCACACTCTAAAACCAGCGAGGCGCCATAAGGGTGCATTAGTTACAATGCGAGCTTGCTCATTTTTCCCCGCACAACTTCATTGGCCGACCTCGAGTGGAGGCGAGCTAGGTCGAGAAGGGCACTTCAGTACTGCAAATTAAAATTTTCTATTTAAATATCGTAAGTTAAATGACGAACTTCCCGAACGAATGAGATCAACTTTGTGAGCAGGACGCGCGCAGGCGTCGTTCAGGAAAAATTCTCTGTTTCGCCGAGTCCAACTGAAAGAGTAGACGAATGCGATGCATCGACGCAATGAAATGTTAACAGGGGCTGCGTAAACCAAACCTCGAAGTAATCCCCGGATAACGACGAATCGAATATATATATATATATATATATATATATATATATATATGTCATGCGGCTTCTTTGCATTAACAAAGCGTTACCTCATTCAATGGTAATCAATATGCTTGGAACGACTCTAGCTTGACTATTTACAAGGACCACGTTATATCTACTAGCGCGTTAAAGACCACCTATTCTTCTAAGCCGACCATCGTTGCAAATATCAAACGTCAACGGTACTCTATTGCCTTGAGCGTCGGCCACCTAAAAGATGGCCACTGCCCACTGACGAATCGTGCTAGCCAGTCGAGTGCACCAATCAACTGTTCCGCAACTGTAATTAAGCGTATTATTACTTACACGTGCTCTACCCACACCAGTATGGCCACACATCGACGATGAATATTTATAACCGTGAGGGGCGACTGGTACATTAGCCACACATGGCAATCCTTGACAGACGATAGACTACCGCCCCCTATACCGCAAACTTCTGCTTTTGTGGTCGTCAAAGTGTAACCTTAGGACTCATACTATAGAATATGTCAGTCAAATAAGGCCAAAGCAAAAAGCATTGGCACACTTGAGGCGCTGTCGACTGCCTAACACGGATTGAAACTCCCCTTAATATTACATTAAAATGTTGTTGCTTCTACCGCAGATCTGCGAAGGTGTGTATACAGTAAAGAGAGACAGAGAGCCAGAGAATCCAGTCTCTTGTTGCGAGGAGGGTTTCAAGAGGCAGGCCTGTTTTAAACAGCGCTTCGTCTGTCCTTGGACTAGCACAGCTTCGGTGCGTTTCGTCGAGGCCTGGCAGGGAAGGACAAACAGTTCCAAGGCTTCTGCCAGATGGCTCATGTGGGTTCGCGCTATTTAGCGCCAGCGCAATAGAATATGAATCTGTCCCACCGTGAATATCAGACTTCTTTTTCGACTCGTTTACGTGACCGTTACGGGGACAACAGCCAATGACAAGCATGTGGCGAGCGCTGCATCAGCAACGATTTTGCACAAATGAATGGTCTGTCTAGAAGAAATGCTCTCTTTGAGGGGCCATCTTTTACCATGCACGCAAACGTCGTGGCATTGAATCAGTATTAAAATGTTGCAACGACATCGCTAACAACACTTCGTCAATATGGTGGTATCGTCTCGGTCAGATAGTATAGATTCAGCGTAGCACTGTACCGAAGGCAATTTGTCATTTGTTTTGCTTGCTCGCCGGTTTGTTTGCTCATGAGGGAGGGCCTTCGATGCAAACTCATCTGAATAATAAGTAATTAAAGGACACAGTAACTGGAAGTCCGAACGAGAGATCCCCACACTAGACCTCGGCGTAAGAGAAGCACTGATTAGTATTTTGGCTTTGCTGGATAGAACACTCTGTATCTTTGGCCTATTAACTAAACATCGATGCCGTGATCCAAATACAGTGCCTCATTCGTTAAAAAACGAGTGCCATGCATTAGTAATTGGACTAGAAACGTTGGAGATGCTCTGGGCAATAACACTCCCGACTCGTATCAGAATCAGCCTTTTTATTTCCCTGGTATCGCTAGTGTACCTGTTCTATTGATGGCACTTCTTAAAGGCGTCTTCTGACACTGAGGTGACGTCACAGAATCTGTTTACAAAATTGCTAACGTCAGGTACCGCTATCTCTGTATTTAGATGGAACTCCCACACGGTGCTGCAGCTAAATACAAACTACTGTGGCAACGATACTGTAAATTCACAAACAGTTTAGGTTGTCGATTGTACTCTGCAAGATTCGCACCAAAGACGTTCATGGTTCTTGTTCAACGACTGTATAATCCTACGCACCGACATCATCTTAGGCGAGTTCCCAGGAGCAAATGCCGGTCCATGTTATGCTAAAAACGTCGCACAAAACCGCAACACATTCCAGCAGATTTAAATGCCGATTTACAGAACCAAACAAGTACACGGCACTCCTCCGCTAACCATCAGTGTTTTTGTTGTCGTTTTTAAGAAATATTTTAATATTTTGTGGCACGGACTGAGAAGCGTGAATTTTTGACAAGCAGACAGCTACAAATTCTGACGTCTGTACGATGCCTCTGTAGTAAGCTGCCATGCCCGGCCTAATTGACCAATGCCACGTATTTCTGTATTCCTTGAGGCCCTTGATCTTTCCAGTTGCAGACAGTCCGCTTCCGAAAGCCTGGATAAGTTTTGAGTTCATAATTCGACAACCTCCGACTTGCCTTTCCCATCCGACCTAGCTAGATGCTTTGCAGGAGAATTGTAGGCCCACGACACATATTGGCAAACACACACCGATGAGCATTCAGCGGGAACATTTAAGCAATTTGAATATAAAACTAAACGAAATCTCGGACAGTCCTCGAAAGCACAATCACGTTATACCAGAAACACGCCAAGCCTGCTCACAAGCCAACACTCCCAGCCATACAGCTTCTCTCAAACTTCGATCAAAAAAATTAAAATACCCGCGCGCAGAAAGCTGACTTGCCTAACGAGGCGGCAGAGACGAATTCGCCCAGCAAAGCAGTCTTGTTTGACGAGGTCAGTACAACGTGGTTGAATGCAGCATTCATTCACGCATTCATTTAAACCAGTCTTCAGACTCGTACAGTCGATGCGTCGCATCCATTTGACATATAGAGCCGAACAAACGAACAAACGCCTTTCCCACCAACCTAAATAACGCAAGAGCTTTGACAGCTGCCGAATTATCGCACACTGCCGGAGCACATGGCTCTTGTTTTGTTGTAAATCGCCGTACGCCAGCATCTGCCTCATCCACCACAGAAAGCAGAATGATCCGGCACTGACGTCTTGTCTCTCCGAACGACAACAACGGCGACGACACTGAGTAGCTTCGTTTTGACCATTCGCTGCGAATTCGCAAAACCCCCTCCTTGTTTAGTGCTACGGCATTGTCTTCTGACAAGCGGCGGACGCCGAAAAACGTCGACTTGCTCCTAATTACTGTCGTTTGTATTGTGTTTTGTCGCCCGCGTTGAAGACAAGTGTTTAGGCCTGAAACTATCCCTTTAAAGTAAGCACTCGGCTGCCCTTAATAAGGTCTAACCAATCTTGAGGCGAGTGACGAAAATTCCACCCGCGGTTTGCACCCTTCGTCGGCCGGGGGGGCGCGGAACTTGGGGAATCTATCTTCATTCTATCTACAACTGGTAGCAAACAGGGACGCGCAATCCGCGCCAACAGGAAAAACCCCCTTAGTATTAATTTTGGTACGAAATTTGGTACGTATTCATACTTTCAGGATGCAGTCCCTTCTCCGACTGGCATTCTTAACTCTGAAGTAACTCACCCGTGTTGCCGGCGACGACTTTCAGGAAGAACTGGGCGGATCACGTACTCCTTGGAGAACAAGAACACGTATTACCGTTGAAACGAATTAAGAACACCGACAACGACAAAACGATGCCGTTAGACTAGTCCAATAACGCACCGAAACAGCTCACACAGGATTAAGGGACACAGACGGATGTCACTAACGCTCGATGAGGTGCGCAGACGTAGCCAAATGTCTTCGGTAGTTATCCAAGGGGCACTGATGATGAGTAGAGTTCTACTTTATTTCATCTTCCCGCCAGCTCCACTTCGTCATCAGAAGTGGCACCACTTTAACATCGAGCCGAACCGGCGGTTGCAGTATCCAGTAGGTACGTCGTGATCTCGGTGTCGGCACTCAAGTTGGCTGGCGGCGCCGTCCACATGACCGATCTTCACCCGGCCAGATTTCATTCGCTCTGTAGCGGCGATTTCAAGCGCCGAGCTTCACCCGCGCTTCTCCGCCAGATGGCGCCGGTCCGTGAAGTTCGCCAAACTCCGCCCCCCGGTCCCTTTTCACCGGCGCGCCACAGTGGGGACAAGTGGTGGTGGTCTTTGATAAGCAAACGTGCATTCAATGTACGATGCCGTGATAGTGTCAAAGATGTGCTTGTATGCACGGCTAAAGGTAGTCAAAAGGTAAATAACGTTGACGTGTTGCTCGACTTCAATGATGATAAGGTTCGTTTTACTCTTTTCAGCCACTCTTTTTAAAACCTGTCGTGGGGCGGGCGGTTTATACGTGTGAACCTCAGTAAAACTTCTATGAGTATTGAAAGTGCAATACCATTACAATAAGATATCGTAGCTTAAATAGGGTTGGAAGGACCTACATGTTGTTTGAGAGAAAGGATTTAGCATTTCAAAGTTTCATTATTTATTAGGCGAAAGACAACAATAGCCGCCTCTTGCGATCTGCACCGTCCAGTTCGGCGGACCGGCCCCAACTTGGTTGTCTGCACTGTGGTGCCATCCTCTGCCCATCTGAGCGAGCCACGTCGGTAGTCTCTGGCGTCTGTGAAGCAGTATCAGTAGTTTGCAACTTGTTCTTTTTTGGAAGGAAAAAAGGTGATGAGCTTAATTGAATATTAATATGTTATGGGCGTGTGTTTGTGCGTATGTGCGGTTTTCGCTGGTGATACACTTAGCTGTGCCGATGTTAGGCCGTATCTGAGTACTCCGAAACGTCAAAGAGTTTGTACCGAGTAAGAAGTTTCTAGGAACGAATTTGACAGCAGTCCGCTCTCATTGTTCGACTTAGCGAGCTCGTTGCTACACGGAAATTTCTATGTGAATTTAATGAGTAAAATCGAATCATGTCTACCACTATCATCTTTTACTATAAATTCGAGACAATAACAAAACTTCCAGAGAACTCCGTTGAGCATATCTAATAACTTCATTAATATTGCTCTATTAGGCTTAATAAGTTGCCCACTTAAGGATAGGAATTACATTGAGATTAAAAATTCCAAAATTCGCCGGAAACCGTGTAACAACACCATGAGCACGTAGAGTGAACCGCTGAAAACGTCATTTGGATTAAAGAAGGATGCTGGCACTGTGAAACACGCTCGTATATGGCAGACAGCGTTAGACTTAAGCTTACGGGCATGGCCTGTAAGTATAATTCATTATATCGTAATTGTGTTATGCCTAGTGTATCTGGAGTATGCAAACTGTCATTCTCATAGACACAGCGCGAATGCATCGGAATGATTCTACTTTCGATAGAAATTAAAAATTCAAATCTAGGCCAAGTTACTAAGGCTGAAAACACAAAAATCCTAGCATTGTATCATCGCTTGGTCAAGTGCAGTCTTTCTTACGGCGTTATCTAGTATTTTATTTTTCTATTTTTCATGCTTATTGCGCTCCCAAGCTGCACGTACTCGAATTGTATACATCCGATTCTTCTTGACCACAAATAAAAGAATATTTATCAATAGTCGTGTTATAAGTACTGTCTTATAGGTATATCTAATCTCTTCGTCAATTTATTTGCCTTAGTATGTCCTTCTGCTTTCTTTCTCTCTCTAGAACGGGGAACGAAATCCCCAAAAAAAACTGCAACTGGAATGACAGATACAAGGATAGCCGGGTAAAACATTGACGCGACTCCTGCGCAACAGTCGCAATAATGTCTAGTTCAGTTGCCGGAGAAGCGGCTTAGTAAAAACTGGAGAAAAAACTGATCATCTGAATATGACACCCCTTTCGATAAATATAGAAAGTCAATAGATAAATGGAAAAAGGCTTAAATGAGCGAAATATACAAACGTGGGTCTTATCCAAAAAAAACGACTTCAGAAGTCAAAGCGAAGCCAATTTGTTTTAAAGAAATTTGTTCTATTGAGTTAAAAAAATGTTGCGCGAAGATAAAATGGCTCGTTAGTTAGTAAATGTTATCTTTCATTTCGGTATAAAAATATCTGTTGGCCAAAAACGAGCGAAATAAAACTGGCGGATTGGAAAACGCCAATGTTTTTCAGTCCGCCAGGTTTAGCTCTAAATATGTGATTTTGGATATATTTCCTTCGAAATTATATATAGGGCTGAGCGTCGGCCAACATCGTCGTCCACGGTAACGATTTTTTTTAATGAAAATGTGTTTAGTTATTATGAACGAGCAATTTGTAACACAAATTAAACTGATATCTTGACTTTTTACTTCATGGGTCAATGCGCGTAAATACAACTAGAACAATTTCAAAGGATTGCTGGAGATATGTGTAGGATGTTAGTTCTGGTAATGATTGAAATCAGTAACTACGTCGAAATTTACTAAGCCTGCATCATTATTATTATACTTACATATGATCATTTTACTTGTGAGTACTTTTAAAAATAATACTAATACGAGAAGAACATATGAATGTTGCGCAACGTATAACTCCAATACATGTCTTTTTTTTTTTTTTTATGGGGGTTTCGGGTAATGCTTATGGCACTAGCACGTCACTGCAACCATTCAGTGACTAGTGTGGGACTTACAAACCCACTATAACCCCGTGTTCCCCCCACCCCTAGGTTCGGTAGCCGGTAAGACATTACTTCGATACCCTAATACATGTCTGTCCTTGTCTGTGCATTTCAAATGGTCTTCGTGTGCACCCATCCAACCTACCAGAACCAAAGGGCGGTTCAATTAACTGCTTTTTATTTTTGGCGGACAACATTGCAGAGTAGCTGCTACCGACGATCCGAGCGTGTCAGCTTCAGCAGTCGGACGGACCCAAGTCCCACAATGATCTCCGACGTTCAGCTGGCGGTATTTGCGAACCTTATGGGCGTGTCGCTCTTTCTTCTAGTAGTGGTTTACCACTATGTCACCGTTAACAATCCGCGGAAAACAAACTAGCCTCAACTGCGCATACGCCAGAGAAACGCGCAAATACTCTATCGTTTGACGACGGTTGGTTGGAGCACGAGGTCTGGCGTCTTGTGTTTCCCAAACTACCACTGATGGCAATAGTGAGTTAACGCACGATTTGCTGATGAAGAATGTGAGATGGTCGGCGTAAAACTAAGTGGCCAGATCTGTCTCGGAGACACAATCTAACATAATCTATGAATGTTGCTTTTATACCATACCTTTTGAGAAATAAATATAGGCTGCAGGTTACTGCAGTAGCACTTCGGTGTATATAACATACGACGTTTATTGTCATTGAACGAGTGATGCTTGAATATTTCGTAGTCGCGTAAGCAAAATGAAATCGTCGTGAATAAGCTCGCGCGCTCGTATTTGTCACTGACCTGACACACAAATAAGGCTGACAGTAACAAATAAATGAGCTTATATTTAGTAAGGAATAGAAACAGATGGACTGCATAAATCTAAATACACGCAAATGCTATAGGCCATCACACTAGACTGAACAAATGATGTGCCAAGCCTGGTCAAACTTCATCGCTTTTATTAAGTGACGTGCCCACACGGAGCGGAGTGAAAACTCCGCTCTACGCTCAATTTAAGCTATTAAACTCTGTTTTCTGGCAATATTTCTCTTTCACAATCTCTTTCACGCTTTTAGTTGTTTCCCTACCAGTGTTCGATACAATTCGAACATTTTGAACTGACAAATGAGAGCGTAAATAAAAGCTGGAGGCCTCCAGGTTCACCCAACTTTCAGGTTAAAATATGTTTTTGCCGACCATTTCTTAATAGGTAAATCTATTTCACGCGTGACTTGTAAAACTTGGAAGTCTGTCCAAACCATCAGGAAGTTTGTATCACCAACGTACACGGATCATCAACATGTAAAACATTTGAGCGTCAGCTAAGCTACTCTGGCTGAAAAACCGAGTGAACCACTGTTAGCACACACACTGAGTTGAGCTATGGAAGAGGAATAAATTTTTGGAGGATCTATCCGATCACAAATTCACTGTATTTACAAATTAAGATGACTTCCTTTTAGGTTAAAATCGTATACTACCAATATCCGTAGGACTTGTTAGGTGTTCGCAATTGTCGGAGAGTGTCTGTATAGTGAGGCCTGTCTCATTTTCCTGGCAACAAGGCCAAGTTATTATCAACCACGTTAGGACTACCTGCACATCGACAACAACAGAGGCTTCAGTTGTTGCCATTTATTTGCGACGATCGGCGGGTCTATGAGGCATGTCAACGGAGCTATATACTGCTTAGATGTTTTTACGCACATTACGATTACCTCCACACAGCCCAGTTTTCAAATCCTCAAATTGTATGTTTGACGACTTATACGATAGTTAACACGATCGCGGCCACAGACCAATCGGATATCGAATGAACCTGCAAAGCAAGGAATACTTTATACTGCGAGAAATTTAATACAGAATGATACAATTCTTCTATATTTTGTATGTCCTTGGAGGCCTGATAGAGAAAGATAGCTTCAACAATCGCCCTGTAAGATGGCTGGGGGTGGCAGTGTTTCAGTGTTTTATTTTCCGTTGAACTCTCGCGCGAAACACAATAATTTTCCTGTTTGAAGGTCAAAATATTTCAATATTTTTAAAGCTGACCATCAGCCAACATTTAACGTCTACGACAGCAGTTTTTGCATTACCTCGTAAGACGGACCCCATATAAATGTAAATGTGCACCGGCGGCGTAGAACCCGTCCCCTCCAGTTGCAATGTGCATACGAATGCACCAAGCCACCGAGTTCGACCCTGTTTTAAGGTCAAGGCAGATACAACTAGCCCTCGGGGATCCGCTGTAATCGTTTTACGAACTTACGTTTTCATGGTTCCACGGCTTCAACTAGCCATACGCCGTCCGTGCATCCAATGCATTTGCGCGTCATTACAGCGGATCAGCTTAAATATGACTATTGTATGAAGCCGGCAACAGCTGTTACATGTAGGTTCGTCGCATCATCTATCAGTTTCTTTCTAATTATAAGCTAGCTTAGTAGAAAGGTATGCGTTCTATTCGATTGAATCTTTTCTATAAGCAATTTCCACGACATGGCATAGAAGTCCTTGTGAGTGTAAGAGATTGCATAGAACATACAACCATACCATCAGTAGATGGTGAGGATGTAAATATCACTTTTCTGTAACCCTACAAACTATAGTAAGGCGCATTTGTGCAGGATGACAATTCCAGAGACGACAATCAAATCAGTGAATTTGTGATATTTAACAGTAGTCAGGCTATTGAGAATGATGCTATAATTGAAGTGTACCGTTCTACCACTTTTCTTCCACTCAGGGTTCAAACGACATGGTTTCTTTGACCAAATTTACGACTTTGACTCAAAATATCCAGGGAAGCAATAACCATAGTGCAGTATCAGTCGGCAAAGAACGTCATTTCACCAATTTGGAAGGTATTCTGTTTTTAAATTTTTGTATCTGCCTTAGTAACGATGTCTTAGGCCCGTTCTCCTTAGCGCCAACCGCTTTTTGCAGAGACGTCGCTAACACAAACTTCGTATTAGGCACCGTAAATCGTTCTGCAAAATCAGCGCGTGTTTTATACATGATTATGCATCTGATTTTTTGAAATTACTGCCGGAACGAAAAGAAAACAACGCTTGTCTAGGTAAATCAGCAGATGCGAGCTGGACTCGGTGGGCGGCTAAGGGAGATTGCCTCAACGGTAAGTGCAAGTATTCCGTCTTCCGTGATGATGTTACCCGTAGGCAAAAGTTTGTCCACTTTAATCACTTTACTTAGCCCATAGCCGCCGTCCTTGAGCGGGGCCGCGAAGCACTTCGAAATTGACTTCCCGTTGACGTAGACCGGAGCCTCATACGTCTTTGCTACTGCACCCTTTGCATTCAGCAGCTCGAAACGAATGCGTTTCTTCATCGGCCACGGTTGCGTCGAGGCTTCGAAAAACGTCTGATGGTAGACGCCCAGCCAGGATACGTTTTTGACGACATCGATGTGAATCTGAGTCGCACATGGATAGCCGTCGCCCCACCACCTATATAGGTTGCTCCACACCTCTGTCTTCTTCTCGAGATGCTGTTCGATTAGGTCGCGAACGTGAATCGAGATAAACTGCTTGCCGCTTCGGTGAGCCTCCAGCCGTGTTTCGATGTGGTGACGTAGTTCCTGCAGTTCGGCGGTGAACTTTTCGTGCTGTTCTTGTAGACGTTGGGTGATATGGCTGTGGTGTTCAGTCTGATGGCCTTCCTCGACTTCGTCGTCCTCGCGATGGCCGCCTACCTCTGGGCTTTTCCAAAAATGCTGCTTGATCTCGCGAAGTTTCCCTTCGAATCCGCAGGGACATGCGAACCGCATTGTCTCTAGCGCTGCCGTCACTTGCACCTGTTCGGCGTCCTTGCGGGCCTTACAGCAATGACACCAAACTTGGGTTATTTTAGATGATGCTGTCTCAGTGCCGTACTCTGACGGACGGACAGTGGCACAGTGAGAGCAAAATGAGTGACCGCACGTTGCCGAATACGCATTCGCCGAATGTCCCTGGCAGATACAGCAGGCCTTTAACCGACTCGCGCTTGTTGCATCTAATGGGCGCAACTCCACCCCGCCAGGACAGATCTCAGATGGGAGGTCGACCAGATGCATCCGGATATTGGCTGTACCTCGTCGAATTCGCTGGAATATGAAGCATGTACCGTTAAAACATATTGGTAGAGGAGCATGAGGCGCTAGTCACACACCTGTGCAATTACGCTAACGACTATCCCTGGTCTATCGCTGGCTCTTATAAATGACAAAAAATGACAAAGCGTTTTAATAAGCGGCGAAAGACTTCTCGTTGACATCTCGTCTTCTAGCAATACTACGGCGTGATATAAAGCAGTGGCTCTGTAAAATAAAAAATACTAAATTGTTTCGTACGTGAACATTCCACTGTACTGAAGAAGCTTTACGCACCCCAGCCGTTGCGGAATTTTTAATTCTTGGCTGCCCTCGTAGCTTGCGGAAAAATATCAACAAAGTCTATCGTTAGCACGTAAAGCCTGATTCCAAGGAGTCAAAAACTGCATAATAGCGGGTCATAAATAACATAAATCAATTCAAGCTATGCAGTGGTCGTTTTCGTCTGATACTTTAGGAATTAGTCTTTCACCAAATGTCTTCTGGTAATCTATAGCTTTTTGCTATCGCCTCTTTTCTGCTATTTGGCATAGAGGCTGAGGTTGTTTTTTGAGGAGGTCGTCATAGGACTGCACAGTCCTGCAGAGCGATCTAGCCGTAGTTAGGAATTCTTGTAGGAATTCTAGCCGGTGTAGGAATTCTTACAGGCGTAGAAACAAGGTGTACTTATACTGCACGGGATGTAATTTAATTGTGTTTGGCTTATACGTTGTATCGAGTTTTAACACGGTGACGCCCCTCGGACATCCCTTATCTCCGCCGCTGATAAAAGATCAGTCAGTCGTGCATCGAATTTCGAAGGTCCAAGGTCTTGAAAGGGTCAAGGCGTCATATTCTTATCCACCGTCCAATGTTATCTGGCGTTTACTCTATCGAGAGCTACTGCTAGAGAGTTCTTCCGTTAAATTTCGAAAATGCTTCTGTAACTATATTAATTGGCGGTTATAAACTACGCAGCCCCAGACGGTGATTTACTTGTATTGAACCCATTGACTTGCACCCTTTTGCAAATTTTAATTTGCGAATGAATGTTAATAATATGTTATCATTTATTTGTCTTGTTTTTCCCTACGGACGTTTACTCATTACAGACCTGTAGTTTCCCACATAATCTCATTTTCAATTTGAGTTATTAAGCAAAAGATACATCTGGTGAGAGGAAACGTAAGATAAATAGAGGGTTATAAAAGATGTTTCCTTTCACTCAGGCTTTCGTGTGCATCCGTGTAAACGAGCTCAGCGGCAAATATGGCGGAAGTGTTAAGTAACCACTTGCACAACATGTACATTCTAACAGCACTGACATTTTCTCCATAAGAGCGTCCTCGACGTAACGATTCTCGTATTTTATTGAGCAATTTAACGTAGCGATGCACACCATAATGCAATATACGAAATCACCCTATAATGCACCGATTTTTAAAACCACTCGCATTGTTTAATATCCCTTTGCACTGTTATAAAGGCTAACAACTGTTGTCGTTGTCGCTCAGGGTAGTGCCGGCTGATCACGGTAACCGGCAACTATGTTCTACTTCTAGTGCGTTCGGAGTTAATTTCAGGTGGGCAACTACCTATCCTTCGTTAGAATTTTTCGATAAAGATGATTGCGACAAATACTGCTTTCAAGCAAATTTCGCGGCACTTTCGTTATTTGGCTGATTAAACAATGGTGACGCCAAAATTCTCTTATGACGTCTCAACGGACAGTTGTTTTTTTAGAAATTCCTTCAGTACCTTATTTAAGATACGTACCGATGTCGCCATGGCGCTTTTTGGCCCACCCGGCATACGCTGTTCCAACCGTAAGGGAATATATTTTTGGGTCGATCCGACGAAATTATGGAACAGTTGTGGATAATTGCAGTATTCTATTCTAGGACTCGTTTTTGCCGACCATTTAATAGTGTAATCGAAAATATCTCGTGACAGGAAGAGAAATGAGCGATAACGTTGCAGCGCTGGAGCCAGTTATTCGGGCAGCGTTTGGAAAATGCGAGCGTCTTTTCAGCGACGACTGAGGGACCAAGGTGACGTTCAGTTGAAAAGAAACCTCAAGTGGCTCATAAACCACACACGCAACGGTCAATAGTAATACACCGTTAATCAAATTTTTTTGTGAGAAGAACAATTGTAGGGCAATAAATACATTCAATCAAGCTCAGTGGCTTGGTGCATTCGCGTATACCTTGAGACCAGAAGAGACGCGTGGGTGCACGGATTCGACCCCCGCAGTTTCACACTTAGTCCATTTTACGAAGTAGTGTAATCAGTTTACAAAGCAAGTTACAATAAACTCTACCATGGACGTTAAATATTGGCTGGTGGTCAGCCCTAAAAGGGATAAAAATCAACGCATCCATTCCTTATTTGAACTGGACATACTTATGTAACGATGGCGAAGTCGGTAGGATGCGGGACGGAAAAGTGTAGACTGTGCCGCTAGCAAATGTTATCAAATTCATCGTGGATCTCAATTACTTTTTGGAAACAACCGGACCTGACATCAACCACCCGACGCTGTACTCAAAGTTTTGCGTATCAGGCATCCAACAGGTGTCAGGCGGGAGACACGGTTGACCAGAAACATTAAAAACAAGAAGACAAATTTGAAGATATTGCAAATATTTTTAATTTATTCAGTCATTGGACCACTATGCTGACTAAATCGTATGGGAAACACGCCTGCACTCATCGAGCCGATACACGCATGTGCTTTTATGTATTCGCTCGACGATGTGCTCTCTGGCCTTTTTATGACAGCAAGCGCGCGCTCTAATCTTCAGTTCTGACCAGTTCGGTAAATTAAATAGACAAATGGAGGATTGAATCAGCTGGTTTCAACAAGTACCTTCCAAAAGCAATAATGTGAAATCTCCTCGAACGGTCTAAATATATTGGTAGCACACCGAAAGTACTTTTTTGTATGCTTATCTATCATTTACAATCTTAAGTTTATAATATGTATATATATACATACAGTTTTCGCGATATCACTTTTGCTTACACTGTGCCATGTCACGCAGCACTACATGAATTTTCTCACAAGTCGGCTGACGCTATGGCAACGGGTATGGACGATTCAAGCTCACTCAACGATTGTTTCAATCATACAATCTCTGTCATAGAACGTATGTCATCTGGCAGACGGTCGACTAGAAGGAATTGTCTCGTCGCCGCAGCTCGCTGGTCATTTTCCGAGCCAAGGCTGCCAAACCGTTGACCTGCTGGGGAATCACTCATTTCTTCAGAGATGTTGGTGTCCTGAAGTTGGAGCTCGTCGACAAAACCGCGCCAATAAATGACGAGTCCCGGCCCGAAGCGATTGACGTACGAGTGAAATTGGTCGTGGGTGTAAGACTTATGAGAGTTGGGGTCACCGAAAGAGGCTTTCGATTCGATCCAAGTGATCACGAATTCGCCTGGAATATTAGCATGAGCCAACATCTATTTACATAGGTCAGGTTTATTTATAACTGATCCGTTAACAAATGGTTTAGAATCGACGATGTAACAGCTTCATATAAAACCAAAACTATGTCACCATTATTTAAAAGGCTAGACAGGTTGATCGCTCGAAAACATATTAAAAAGTTCTTGAAATAGAGTATTAATGCTATTGTAGGAGAAATGCTGAATTCGGTATATATAATTTCATAGATAGTTGCACGAAAGTACGAAAGTTTTTCCAGTTGTGAAATACTCCTTCATGCTACACTGTAAGCAAAAATGATAGAAGAAATGGTTGCTTAATTAATACACCGGAATTACCATTAATTATGGCGGGTACTTCGAGTTTGACGTCGGGTGTTTTGTCATACCCTTGCTTTCGGAGGGCATTTTCATCTATAAAAGCAATTTTACGTGACCGAAGAGTGTCCTTCAATATGAGCTCGAACTCCTGACCTAAAGCAAAACAGAAATTGCATGCGAATTTATATAAACACAGTTCATATAAACAGTTTCTTCTGCCAAACCAGAAAAACTTACTGTTTTTTTTTATTTAAAAGTTAACAATTCTTAAACCACGTTTATCACAAGGGCCGAACTTAAAAGTGAGCGTCAAGCGTCCCAATGGATAAATAACGATATATCTCTAAAACGACATATCAACGTACGATAGGTTACACGACAAATTCTATTCAGCAGCGGTAGAACGCACAAACGGAACCGCTTTGGTTCGATAAGTCCAAACGCACCTCATATTTGAAAAATAGCAAGAAACATCTGTTTAGGTTTTAGATTTGAAAGAGAATGAATTTGAAAGAATTCAAGAAAGCGGTACAAGCGCAGACGACTTTTACTGGTTAATGACATTGCCTCAAAATGATAACGTTAGTCAGTAGCTGCTAAATCCATACCAACACTCGCCCTCTTCGCGTCAGAAAACGGGCCGTAAAACGGGTCGTGCAAAGTGCACAAAAATATTTCAACTGCCAAGACCTCGTCGTGGATCTTCCACGTATCCTTCAGTAGCTGGTTCAGTGTGCGTTTTGAGCATACTTCGCCTTAATGATCGACACAAGAAATAAGACAAAATCGTTAAGCTTAGATAAGTAATGAATAACGGCAAAATAGTGTAATAGAAATAGAGATTTGATTTAACAGAAAAGAGGGTTCTGACAGAGCTCAAACACATGCGGTATTTTATATATAAATTTGGCATTTTTATATACCAAGCTAGACCTTTCGTAAGCCAAATTTGGTGGACAAGTGTCCACCTTTATGTGAAAATGTTCAATTTGATTCAAAGTGTGTGTATGTGTGTTAAATTTATAATGTAAATCTTATGTATGCAATGGCAAAAAAACTAGCAAGCGGCCCGGATACGATTGATGTTTTTTCAATAAACGCCGTAATTCCGATTCTAATTGTTTCCTTCTACACAGAAGTACACACCTGGAGAAATTTTAAGCCGCGCACATTACTTACCGGTGTCCCGCAGGTGGCTTTCAAGAACGAAACGACAGATCAGCGAGGCTGAAAGGTTGAGATCATCGGCTATCTTGAGTAGAAAGCCTGGACTTGAATTGCCCAATGCGCGTTGAGACTTGTACTTATCGTAGTATTGGGCAATCCGCTGCAAGTTTCCAATTTGATGAGTTCATAAATGATAAATGGGAGACTAGCAAGTTCACTCTAAAGATAGCATTGACCAAACGATATAGTCATAGCCTTTAACAGACAACGTCGACTAATAGCTATGCTCGGTTGTATCGCAAGTACTCATTGATTGGTTTAGCTCTTTGATCATTAAGGGACTTATTTTCTGTCGTCCAAAAAAGAGAGACGCAATAAAGTCAATAAACTGGCTGCGATGCATCATCTTTAAGACTTCCTTTCCCCACTTCCTTTATATTAGACTTTGAAAGACCACGCCAGGTTAGGTGAAAATATATTGTGAAGATAATTGGAAATAATTGTTGTATTGTTGAATTGTGAATAACTTTAATCGTCACTATATGTTGCACGCTATAATCCCGTTACCTGACCCATGAATAGCTATGGCTTTTGGGTCTTCACTGTCTACGTTAATATGGAATCAGCTTGAATGGAATAATATAAAATAATGATAATATAAGCTTCGTGGTACTAATGCCTTTAGTACTATTCAATACCAGGACACGAGATATCGTAGTTGTTATGTACCAAATATAACAGGATGCACCAGTATCTCGTACGTACCTCTGGATTCGCGTAGAGATAGTAGTTTTGTCGTACCATCATTGTAAAGTCCGTTGAAATTATCGAACGCAGTGTATGAGCCGGAATATGAGGGAACTCCCGGATAAGTACATCTATACTTAGTCGTAGCGGTCGAACGGAGCGATGACGCTCAATAATTGCTTCATATTCACTTAGGAGCATTGTGTGTTGGAGACTTTAGCTGAAGCAAACGCCGGTAGGTACTCTAGCTGGTAACACACACCTACCGAACTGAGTCACTACGGATTGCCTTTGAACCATACATCTTAAGAACATGGTTCACAGACGTTAGCAATTGTTTTCATTATTGGTGACTAATGTAAATTTTTTAGGGAAACGAAAATGCGCCACCGCATACGTACATAACAGTGAGATAAAATAACCAGTTCGCCGGTCTTGATTTTATAATATTTAACACGTCATTCTGAAATTAAGATCGCATTGCTTGATTTGTCGTATTGTTTTAATAACGTAGCCCACTTAACTGTCCACTTAACCAGTGCTCTCCAATTGTTGGACTGCATAGTCCATATTACAACAAAACAATTCACTACAATCCACCATCCGATCCAATGGCAGTGTGTTTTAAACATGTGTATGCCTAGCAGTCAAACGAGAAAAGCAGTGATGCTACGTGATAATACAACTCGTCTAATTAAATGTATAGCCTTTATGTTGCAAATATTTGCTACAATTGAGGTAGAAAAATAGCCAAAACAAAAGCCTTTGGGGTAGGGCAATGTAGAAGGGCATAGGGATTCCATAATCAATCACAATACTATATTTTTTAAATGTATGGATGAACAAATAAGCATAAAGTTGGTAACCGAATATATGTATATCGAAAAACTAATTTTCTCCAACATTTCATGTACTCAATAATCGAATAAAGGCGGAAACGAACGGCAAAAATATGAAAAACGTATGTATGTGTTTCAGTGGCGTGGTCGCTTTGCAGTAATGCGCACTTTAGTATACCGGGACTTCGAAGCACAAACACGAAGTTCTTATTTAACCTGGAAGCTATTTCGAACACTGCGTCGCACCGAACTGTTCACGTGACTCTGTTATTGTACATAATAGTGCCGGTTATAGACCAGCTGAGCAGACCTGGTTGCCCGCCATAGACGCGAAGCAAATCAAGAGAAGCCTTCAGTTTAAAGTTTGACACATTCACCACAGAAAGAAACGGGCTAATATACATTTTCGATTTCCCTTTTTGGCTCTCTTTAAATTCAAACAACAAAAATTAAAATGGCCCTCCAAGATTATCAAATGTATTGAGCGTACTCGATGTTGTAGCTGTTATATGGTGAAATCTAATTTGAACGGCGTTTCATCTTTATGATGGGTAAAGGGAGCTGCAGCGCTCGTTAAATGTTGTTGCTTTGGGTTTGATTGGTGACCGCTCACGGCCGCGTGAGGTGTATTCCTTTGATTTGGCAGTAACTGATTCCGAATTTTCAAACAGCGCAGACGATCGTGGTGCGATATCTGCGTATTTTTTCTAGTGAATACTAACGTATCAGCCAATGTATAGGATGAATAGAACGGCTATCGCTGAGTGAAAGTAACTGCACTGGACCAGCAGGTTAATGGCAGCTTTTCTTTGCCATTTCGGAAGAGTGTGAATTTTTAAAAATTGTTATTCGTGAAGTGGTGCTCGGGGCACCGTTTTTAGCAAAAAAAGCCATTTCAAAGAGCGCCTGGGACGGTCAGCAGAGAATTTTTAGAGCTTGGTCGAACAAGATCTAAAAAGGAATCGCGCCATGCCGGTCGCGCATATTGCCGGTCAAGGCTACAGCCTTCGAGGAAGCGATTCCGAGTTCTACACGGGTGAGGTAGGAAAAAGATTGACGTCGCTATGTATGAAATGAAGTTATATTACGCAAGTGTAGACCTAAATATAATTGGATTTAACTGCAAGTGAGTGAGATTGGCCAAAAACATCAAGAGGATTGGTTCGTTTAGTCGAGCGCCGCAAGTCCTTTGCATCCTCTTCTAAATATTAGCAAAAAGGCGTTTCAAAAAAAACTACATAAATGGCACGCCTTGGTAGCCATCCCAAGGAAAACTAAAATGTGATGTCGCAGAACCTGAATGAGAAAGCGTCGCATTTCTCCGTATCTAGTTCTATTCTCAAAATAAAGGGTATTCAAATCTTGTTTAGTACAGATAATTTGACTATATAAGGCATTTTTAATGGTTGTTGCTGATTGAAAATCTACTAGACGGGGACGGATGATCAGCGCCTTGAAACGTCGACATCGCGGGAGCAACTCGAAGTGGAAAGTTTTATAATGAATGTTGTTAATGACTTCCTAAGCCAAAACCATCGTTTGCGCAACAGTGGTGATCCTTCGCCACAGCTCCTACGAAATAAACACAATCGGTTCCTGATGAAAGCTATCATTGATGGTCTACCGCCGTCGTACCAGGTAGGAGATCAAGAGCGCTACAAACAAGAGCCGCAGACCCTGTTCTAAACAGTCAATGTTAAAACGACGAGTTTCATCACTAGTGGTTCCCGAGGCTACTCTGCCCGTAAGGCTTAACTGACCTGGAGGCTATGTTTAAATATGATTTTATTTCATACTTTTAATTGCCTTACTGTAGGAGGAGGAGGAGTTTGATCAACTGAAGCAGGCTGTAATTTTGTTTGTTGGTTTGAATTGAGTTACTTTTAATTGAATTCGCTTTAAAATAGTATAGCATTGAATAGACGTTAGGGTGCGCGCTTTGGGGTTTTTTATGTTTTCGTTTTCATGAACTGTCGTCACAAATCAAAGAAAAATCAAAATACATCGGTCAATTTCACAATTTGCTCTCTGGACCATCTTCATCGGTTTAAAGGTTTTTCTCTTCCATACGCCCGATTTTTGTTCTACACGGTGTAAGACAAAAGTTTACATGGTCTATTTCTGTTGCAGAATCTAGACGCTAGCGGTCCCTGGCTATGCTATTGGTCCGTACACGCTTTGAATCTTTTGGGCAGAACTCTCGACGACTCAACTAAATCAGCATTAGTTCGCTACCTTAACCGCTGCAAACATCCAGGAGGAGGCTATGGAGGTGGGCCGCGGCAGTTTGCCCACCTCGCAGCAACCTACGGCGCTATCAACTGCCTAATATCGCTGGGAACCCGTGAAGCATACGACAGTATCGATCGTGAGAAGCTCTTGCCATTTCTTCTGCGCCTTCACCAGAGTGATGGCTCATTCGTCATGCACGAGGGCGGTGAGGTTGATGTGCGTGGCACATACTGCGCTCTCGCCGTAGCCAGACTAACCAACATACTTTGCGATCAACTGACAGACAAGTGTGCTGACTTTATACTAAAGTGTCAGTCGTATGAAGGAGGTATAGTGCATTCTTTCTCTTTCTTGATCTAAAAGTACCATTGGTGTGCATGTATATATGTGTGTGTGGGACTACGGGGTAGTCAGAATTCTAGTTTTTTGTACTTTTTCACCAAAAGAGTACAAGCGAGTTTCCGTTTTCACCCTATTTTATATATTTTTTTCGTTCGAAATCGACAGGCCGTGAGGCAGTGTTCTGAAGCTTTATCAAGTGCGAGCATTTTTTATTCAATACTATATTCCTGAGCAATGGATGAGTAATGGCGAAATTGTAATATATATTTCTCGAAAAAGTTGTGTTGTGATTTCTGTAAAGTCAACGCCACTATAAAAATTGTATTGAAGAAAAGTGCTCCCGGCTGAAAAGACATTCAGGTTTTGTTAAACATTGAGAACCTCAAATTATTTCAAAATATTATGTTTATGGAAACCACTGTATGAACGTTTTTTCTCAAAATTAAGAGTCCTGTCGAATTATCTAGATGTTGGGGTCTTTACCCAAAGTCAAAGTTGGCATCACTATCTTTAAAAGACTTTTTTGCATTTCCTCCCGTTTTGAAGAATAATCTAAAAAGCGACTCCGCTGTAGGTACAAACATTTCTGGAATCCTGCGCTTGTCAGATGAAATATAAATTTCGAGCTGTTACAACGATACAAACTTTCCTTTATTCGGTATTCGCTACGCGGTGCTTGCTGGATAGCATTGTGTGCTAAATATAAACTTGTATATTTTCGCATGGACGGGTTCGCAGGATTTGGCGGCCTGCCTGGTCTTGAAGCCCACGGGGGCTATACGTTCTGCAGTATAGCAGCTTTGGCAATTTTGGAGTCGGAAGCACGTTGCAACCTGCCGAAACTGCTCAATTGGCTCATCATGAGGCATTGTCCATTCGAGGGTGGATTTAACGGACGAACTAATAAGTTGGTCGACGCCTGCTACTCCTTCTGGCAGGCAGGAGCGATTCCAATAGTCTACCGGGCACTTTCACTAAATGGTACGTGCACGCAAAAATAATCAAACTAGATAGTAGGTGGTAATAAAAGGTCGCGGGGTCTAGGCTCTTGCCATTTTTTAACAGGCGAAATTATACTGTCCTATACCATATATTCTCATATTTTACATGTTAAATGTATCTTGACTTCCAAATGGAGTTTGCTTGTCTATTGGGAAATGTATCAAAAACTGTCAGTATCCACTGAAACCTGATTGTTCTCCCTTGATGCCTACAATTTTTCTTTAGTATTGGTGCAAAATGGGAATTCTATTTCAGTGATAACTTCAAATATACATAGCGCCTCGATGTACGTATGGCCTGCTAAAAATAAACTTTGTTAGGCTTCAGATAAAGCCTGCGCCAAGCATACACAAAGTAGGAAGAGAGAGCGAGTTGTTTTAATGTAGAGGCTCGTAATGCTAGTATGCTTTTCATTGATATGGAAGTAATGTTGAATTCACATACATTTATTGGCAAATGAAAGCGCTGCTTAGTCATATCCGCGACCCTTTATTTCAGAGAAATACATTGATGCGTTACCCGTTGACCAATGGATATTTAACCAGCGTGCGCTTCAGGAGTACATCCTAGTCTGTTGTCAGGCCCCGAGTGGTGGCCTCATCGATAAACCCGGTAAAAATTAAAGCCTTGTTCGGTTCACATTTTTCAAGATTCTACTCTATTACTTATTCAATCAATACGCTGCAGTGCCTCCATCATACATTATTGCTGCTTTTGTTGTTGCCGGATTTACTCAGGGACGAGATCTCCTTGGTTTAATATTGGCCTATTTAAAAATATGGATTGAGCGTGTGGCTACCCTTTATAATGAGCCTTTTCTGCCGAACGGTAACTGAATTCAACCTTTAGTTACAAACAAATTGAATCTTCGCTAAATTCGAAAACACTCGTTGTCAGATCCCTGACAGCAAGCTATTAATGCGACCAAACGTTTTTGCTCACGTCGCAGATGTAATATGTCCGATAGGTAGAGCTATTGCGATGCCATCGTCTTGGCAAATAACCTATTAGCCGCTCTAATTATTGTGACGGCACAAGAAGACAGTATCAACTATGTGTCGGGATTTGTATTACTGAGCAACACGGTGCAACAGTACCCTAGATAACACAATTATTATCTACATCAGGTACTCGGCGAAAAATACCTAGCTTGATATTAAAACTGATTGCTTGATTCTGTGCTAGTGTGCGGTCAAATTTTAACAATTTCGTGTTACTTTTCTTTGATTGCGAACTGTCCCTAATTTTGCCCTTGCACGTCTCACATTAGTGCTCTTACCATTTTAATACAGGTAAACCAGCCGATTACTATCACACGTGTTACGCGCTAAGCGGTTTAAGTATCGCCCAACATTTTACCTTCCTACCGGATGCGCCTGTGAATTTTGTTGGAAGCCGGCAAAATCTGGTTCGTGCCCTCAGTTTGGACTGTATTCGTTTGTAGCGGTCGTTGTTCGTAAAATAATTTTCGCTTCTTTTGTTTCTCATTCGTCGCTAACTTAGTAGAGATTCATATAACGTAGTCGATAAAGAGTGTTCAAAAATTGTTTCCTATTATCCAACACTTATGTAATCATATTTAGTTGAGGTTCTTGTATCTTTTTGTTGAAAAGTTCACGTTTTGGTGTAGTTAAATTTTTTTAGGCGTATAATCGGTGTCTATTATGATTTTACTGATATTTTAAAGCATATATTTAACGTAACACAGAATAACCCATGTATGAATAATTTCAGTTAGGTTTACGTGGAAAAAACATTCGTACAAGGGATACTGTTCCTGAGAAGCCTCGTTAAAACTACACACTCAATAGATTTTATGCAAAAAAATAAATATACGCTTTTTGAGGCGTATTCTCTTTTTATTCATGGTTATATGACTATTCATTAACCGCCGGAAAATTTTTCTTAGCGATTATTTTTAAACCCGTCTTCACATTAAGCTTCATACATTTAAAAGTGCCCGAAAAACTCGCTCTAGTTTTTTGCATAAAAGTTAAACAAATGTATGGCTTTTAATGAATATTTCTAAATAACTTTTTGAATGAGCGTTTGTTTAAAATAACTTTAATGAATGATCTCATGTACACTTATTTCTACGTTATTTTAAAAATTAACTAAAAACTATCAATTTAAGGATGGTTATAATTGACATCAAACATATGCGACAACTAATTAACAACATCAGCTTTCCAAATAAGAGTTTGAAATTCCTCAACCACAGGTGGTTTGATTGTTTTAATATAGAGGGGACTTTTGAATACAGTTTATTTATTTAATAGGTGGCTTAATGTGGAAAGGTTAGCTAGAACCATTTAAGTGCAAAAGCATAAGCACCTTGGAGCGGGCCAAGGGCAAGCGGCCTGTAAAAGTAGATAAAATGGCTCATAGGAACAGTGCAGCTATACATGATTTAAATTGCGACAACGATATTCTTTACATACGTAGGTGGTATGGAATATGATGTTGTTTATTGAGACGATCGTGGAGATGTTTACAGTACAAGTAAGACGCAATACTGCTACTCTGGTCTTGAATAGTATTACAACCGCTCGTTGTGTGACTTCAGGCGCGGACGCTATTGTTTACTATGTGTCATCGCATTTGGCGATTAATGCCGCTTCGAATTTACCTTTTCAGGTCGAGGTTACCGATCCAGTTCACAACGTTCGACAAGACTGTGCTGAAGCTGGACTGACCTACTTCAGAAGATTGCCTCTGCCTAGTTTGGAGGAAAACTAGCCTTCTATGTTAGTATGTTTTCATGAAAGCAAAACAAAACTTTGCTTAGGACGAGCAAGCCTCGTTACGGATTGGAATGTAAATTTAATGTGTACAGTGATAGATACTTAGATTTTATTACACTAACTAATGACGGTGGTCATTTACGAAGAGACCAACAGATTGAAGAATAGAGATGGCCTATATTTTCGCGATGGTGGCCGACAAAAGTAACGGTCTTAGTTCCAGAGAAAACAATGTGCTTATATACTGATTACAAAGGTTCAGGTACCTGGTATGCTATTGGGTAGTTGATATAATGGAAGTGGTCTGTTGTGGTCATTTTTCTGAAAATAAATCGTGCAACAAGAACTTAAAAAGGCATTTAGTTTTTACTTATTAATGCTGTTCGCGCTGTCATTCGCGCATGAACATCAGTTTTGGATGAACGCGGAACAAATTTTTCAATTTGTTGCTAAAAATCACCATTATTTGTTTACTAATAACACCTCCAATAGTCTTAATCATACATGGAAAATTATAATGTGCCATGCGCTTGTAAATACCATAATTTATTACCTCTACTGTTTGACAGACAAGCGTTTAAATTCAAGTCAAAATTACAAGTTTCGCTCATTGACTAATTAAAAATATATAAACATTCTTTTAAGATTGCCAAAGCTTCGTCTATATTTTAAAAATTTTTCCAGGCAGAAATTCTTTACTATATTTGTGATAATATATGATTAAAGTGTTTCGTCAAATTCCTTTCATTTATCTCGGTACTCTATATAGATATCGTCATTTATAACGCATTGTCATATACTGTAGTACTGCACTAACCCTGTTTCTGCAACATAATCACAGGGCTTATCGGGTGATTAAGTAAGTTCATTTGTTTGCATTTTGGCGGCACATCTAGTGGCAGTCGATGTGTCGACACTGATATTTGTTTTATGAAGACAGGATGCGATACTTGAATGAACTCCTAGGTTTAAGAAAAAAAATGTTACTTCGCGTTTTTGGTAAGAATCTAATCGTTCTGAAATATTAGAGAATTCTATTTTTGGTGCCCATTCTCATCAAATGAGATCCCTGAATGTACTAGCTCTACGGTCCGCCCTTGCGCCATTAGATAGGATCTTGAGAACTTAATAAGTCTGTTATAGGCAACATTTAATGAAATGTTGATGCTATACAAACTTATTGTAATTATTGCCCAGTAATCATCATGATTTGAGGGCAACGCTATCAATCTTTGGGTTTTTTTTTGCAAAACTCTATAATTTAATAGATATCCCAATTTGAGACAAAACCACAGTTTAGCCTATTCTGTATATTATTAGATTTCAAGCAAAGCTTATTCCAATATTTTCTTCTAAAAACCTAGTTAGCTTAATTGCTATTTTACCCAGGAGGACTGTCCGATAGGGCCGTGCCAGACAGTCTTCAATGAACCTGGTGTATATGTATATATATACAGTGTCACTGGTCTTGCAGCACGACTCTGTATAGAAAGTCATTGTAGAAGAAAGGTATAGCTTGCTAAGTCACTAAAACATGGTAGGATACTGAATAAAGTTTTGTTGATCAAAGAAGAATACATACGAGCAGTTTTTGATTATTATTAATTTAGTATATTTAATCTCGTTTTAATCCATTATATATAAGATAACGTATCTAACTGACAATTGTAAAAAAAACCGTTATTAATCTTGACATGTTATGTATATCTTTCAAGTCGTTTACTGTGTTTTCAGCTTGTTCTAGTGACCAGCGCTTCATATATTCCATTATCAAGTGTTGTACAGTTAGTCCCATAACAACTCCTTGAACTTGAAAGTGAAAGCTAACAAGAGACATATTGGTTTACATTTGTCCATAGTATCCTTTCATTCCTTCAGCCACTGTATCGCTATTATTGCGGCTATATCATTTTTGCCTTTATAATATACTGAACATACAATGTACACACAATATTAACAATGACCTGTGGAATATCCTGTGCAATGACCTGTGTGTGACGATATCCCGGCTGTCGAAATACTTTTTCGGAATTGTATACAATTATTTCAATAAACTATTTAATCAATAAATTGGTGTCCTAAATGACTAAAAAACTTTTCCCGTTCAATCGATAGAACCTTATTGAGCCCTTATAATGCTGAAATCGTATTCAAAACATTTCATTTCAAGTTGACTGCCACTGTCGACGCTAGAATACGAAAGTTAGACAAGCGAACATCTATAAAGTATCCGCATAAAAACACGGTGAATTTATAAGCTTGATACCCGCACCAAGGTAAAAAAAATAATAAACCAACTTAGCGGGCCTATGTTTGAGTCTTGTCGACGAAATAAAACTCGTTTCGTTGGTAGGTCCATCGAAACTTAAAAATGGGCACGATTGCCGCTTCGCCCACTGTGCGAGAGTGCCCTGTCTGTTTGTGTTTACAGTTTCGGGACGCTGGCAGGCAGCCGGTTGCTGCTGTTGCATTGACAGCGCTGTACGTGTGTGATTCGCAAGGCGTAGTGAGGAGTTTGTTTTCCGGAGGTTGGCACAAAGATCACAGCGATGAGGACATTCGGAGATCGGCCGGTCTCATTCCAGTTGGAAGACGGTGGGGATTACTACTATATTGGCACAGAGGTTAGTATAATTTTTTAATTGAGAAACCGAGATAGCTCCGTTTCAGCCTTTGTATCTGCTTATGTACCAGGCTTTCCTTCAGTTTGATCTTAAGATGCAATCAGTAGGGCAAGTACAAATGAGAACAAGCCATAGTTGTATTCGATTGTTAATGGTCTACATCGTTTCACGATCTGTCATGATAAAAAGGTGCTCCAATTTTTGGGGCACCAAAAATTGGAGCATACGCCCACAACTTGCGGGAAAATCCAACTAAAAAAGTGTTGCTAGCCTTTTAGATGTTCCTCTACTGTGAAACGTATAGCTAGCCAGGGCAATTTTTATTGCATAAATTTAGTTTAATATGGGCTCGTACCTGAATGAAATATAGCTAATAAGTAGTTGCTTACAAATTTGCTATGTTTTGTAAATTTTGACGTGACAGTGCAGCATTAAGCAAGAATCGACATTATAATATAAAAGACCATTTAAATAATTCCATGGAAGTGCACTAATGTACAATGTGTCTCTTTATAATATTAAATCTTCGTACCCATGTCAAAATAGTCATTTCAGTGACTTTCACTTCATTGATACTTTAGGTGGGCAATTACTTGCGACTCTTTAGGGGAACGCTGTACAAGAAATATCCCTCGCTATGGCGTCGTGCAGTAACTGTGGAAGAAAGGAAAAAGATCTCTCAAATGGGTAAGCATGCGTACGAATGAATACACCAATTCATGGTGCGTCTACATCTTAATGAGATTTGCGTATTTTATTATGTAAACCTACTGATCTGACAGTTAATAGCCAGTGTTCCTATTATCTCTTCACGGTTTACTCAGTAACTTCTATCAAATAGCGGAGCATTTATATATATATATATATATATATATATATATATGACTTACCGTGCATCGTCATTTTCTCACTGTCTCAGAAAATATGAGTCAGCATTCTGCCGCGAACTTCATCTCACTATTGAAGAAGTCTGAAGTGGATGATTTAATCGATGGAAATGAAGAAAAATATCGTGCTGCACCTGTTCAGGAAAACAACTTTGAAGGTGGAGGCCATGGGTAAGTTTCGCTGATAAGCTACTTGCTTGTTTTCGCTTGCAGTTCTAAGACTATATTTGCTAAAGGCTAAATTTTCTTTAAATCTCAAGTAATACCTATAAACTACAAGAATAAATGTTTAAAAAATAGTTCACGCGTTATAATACCCGGCAATGGTTGTACTGAAACGAGAGAATGCTTTTTCCTTGTTTCCTTTCTCGTATCGGACGAGAAAGTAAAGACATCTAGGATTTTGTGGACTGCTGAAACTGTATACGAGGTTTTACACCAGCAGTCAAAGTCATGTATACAGTGCAAGATATCGCAGAAAATAATGACTTGTAGAGCTTTCGACTCAAAGAAATTCTGGTCGGTTTAGGCTTGAAGCTTGTCGCTTGAATCTCTTCTCTGAAATTTCTTTAGCACATTCCCTTTACACGCCCTATACAGTTAAACCGGTGTGAGATCAACATGTCGTATATATATGCAAAATGTAGCACGCTAACGAAGACACGGTACCGACTTTTTCTTAATAAGAACAACAATTTTGAGCTTATTTTAGGGATACTTATTGCATTTTAATTTAGTCTAGAGTCATGTGCCCCTATCACACTACCAGTCATACTACATTTATATAGAGCTGTGTGTATATGAAAGGCCTGATGTTAAAGAGGACGTACACTTGAAGATGAAATATGTAGTTTCCTGTTTTGTCCGCTGGCTTACTAGTCCAACATTGTGTTTTATAATGTTTAACCATAGAGTGCAAAGCTCAGAAAAAAGCCCCTTGGGACTTTTCTAATGGTTGTTTGCTCACGCTGATAAGCTCGATTTGTCTGTAATTAATAGCGTTGTCCCAGTAATGGCTCTACCTCCTCAGGGGAAAGCCATTGCCAAGTTCATTACTTTTTTGCTCCATCGATAAAGAAGCATTTTTACATTATGCGTGATGCTCGACGCTCTGACGTCATTGTAAGACAGAATGACACTGCGATATTAACCGAATGCCGCCACGGTTGCACATACACGTCACCCTCCGTTTGCTGCCGTTCTCGCTAGCAATGATGCTGTTGCGGGATGCCGTTAGCATAATTTCTCTCGACTCCTCAAAGGAAGCCATGTTCTCTCTCCGTGTAGTTCCTCGACATCCGATCCGAAGGGCTAAGTGATGCTGCGAGCTTGGTTGATATCCCCTTCTCGCGTTGTTCGTTACTCGCCCGAACTGATAAAAGCGACGTGAACGCTTTGGTAACAAACTCCCCTGCGTTGTATCTATACACCTAAAAACACGACCACGTTGCAATCCGACTCACCGTAGACTGGTCACGCAATTTACGTGAAGTCTGAATTCTTCGAAGCTGTTGTGTGCTAAATGGAGAATTGTCATAGAAAAAAAACACGGTGGGGTTTGTTGTTGGACAAATGAGGTTTAGCAGGTATGTCAGCGAATTCAGCCGGGATGCGACTAACGATACTAAAGGACCAGCAACGGATCCACACCTTATAGCAATTTAGGTTTCTGGATTAAATGGAGTACCTCTCTTAATTCACTCATACTTTATACATTCCATTGGTTTTCCGCATTCATATTGTGTACGTCGTGTAGCTTTCTCATGTCGAAAGTGCTACTGGTTGGCGTGCTACAAACGTGACCAATTGTTTGGTGCCTTTCACGTGTATTACAGTGCTAAGAACGCGAAGGCTCGTCCGTCGTTTATGCCAGCAGCTCCAAATAATGCACATCACCTTGATGCCGTACCTTGCTCCACACCGATCAACCGCAACAGGCTGCAACATTCAAAAAAGAACAGAAGCTTTCCCATGCTGTAAGTAAACCACTAAATTTGGGGTTTGTTATTTCTTTTTGTGGTCTGCCGTTGAAATTATACATCACTAACATGTCATCGTTATTGTCAAACGGGTCTGCACCTACTTAATGACTGAATCGCGGTGAAGTATAAGCGGTCTGCGCCAATAGGAAGCGATTTATTAGAATGCGTAAGTACTTGAATCAAAAACACACACACACGAGTAAACTAAAGTATGGCTTGCGTTTATACTTTATGTGGACGCTCAATGCTCACCTCATACACACACACACGCACACACACACAAGCTATTCACTCGGAGCTCCTAGAATAACTCAGCCTGCGTCGCAGCCACTTCACCCTTTGAGAATCTACTTGATTTAGGTTTCTGACCTAAAATAATAGGTAATGCCAACGTTAAAAAACGTCTTAAGAAAGTCTATCACTAAGCATAGGTTAACGGTACTGCTAGATCAACCAGCAATTGTTTCATTCGGCCCCATAGATTAACGATGTTCTTTTTTCGTTGTTTCACGCTTTGCGACGGCGACACAGTTACGACGACCTCGACCCGGCGATGTTGCATGAAAGTGCCGCGCTCCCCGAGTGTCTGGTACCGATTCGTCTCGACATGGAGATTGAGGGCAGTAAATTGCGCGACACGTTCACCTGGAACCGACATGAGGCGCATATTTCTCCCGAGCAGTTTGCCGAACTCCTCTGCGACGATCTCGACTTGCCTCCGCTGCTGTTCGTCCCGCAGATCGCAGCATCAATGCGACAGCAGATAGAGGCGTTCCCTAGCGACCCGAGTCTCCTTGAAGAGCAAACCGACCAACGCGTACTTATAAAGCTCAACATTCACGTTGGCAATATCTCGCTGGTTGATCAATTCGAGTGGGACATGAGCGAGCGGGCGAATTCTCCCGAGGAGTTCGCAGCGAAACTTTGCTCGGACCTTGGGTTAGGCGGTGAGTTTGTGACCGCCATTGCCTACTCAATTCGCGGCCAGCTGGCATGGCACCAGCGGACGTACGCCTTCTCCGAGGCGCCGCTCGGTCAGCTGGAGATGCCGTTCCGAGCGCAGAGCGAAGCGGAGCAATGGTGTCCATTCCTGGAGACACTCACCGATCAGGAGATGGAAAAGAAGATCCGCGATCAGGACAGAAATACACGCAGGATGCGGCGACTAGCGAACACCCATCCCGGTGCGTGGTAGATCTGAGCGTGCCAATGACGGCCATGAAACTCGTGGTAACGGACCGGGGTGAACACGCCCGGCGACCCAGTTGCTTGGCTGTATCCGTAGTGGGCGGTCTGGTAAAGCGCTCCAGGTTAACTGTATTGCGGTCCACACCAATATAGCTACCTGCCCATGTAAATTCACACACATTCGATGCGTTCTGCTTCAACGTATCGGCTACGAGAGAGAGTTAGTAAAACTCTAGAAGGTCATTAGAGTTTCGTCGTATTCAAATGAACCGTCTGGAGGAGCCAATTGTCCTTGCGTTTATGTGATCGGGATTAGTGTGCTACAGTCCGAAAATCCTGAGGCAGTGCACAGAATGCGAGATAATTAATGGACGTTAGTTAGCGGTCAATCCATGGTAAACAGCACTTACCTACTTTGGCCATTAAAGTTATCGTTTATGATTTCGGTGTCACTTTCAAGGTATTTAATCAACAGAAAGGAAGCGTGCACTATTGTGTAACCATATAGGATATTGTATCCAGTTGCAACAAACAGACCTAACAATGACCATTCGAAACCACAAAGTGTGTCGTCATTGCTATAAGAACATCCTTATATACAAATACTGTTATAAAAAAGTTGATTCGGACAAATATGTAGACTTCATTTCGAGTTTATAACTAGAAGGTACCTACAAGTTCGCGCACATTGAAACAAAGTCTTGAAACCGAATACAATCTCCGAATACTGCTTCAAAAACAACGTGTAGGAAACAAACCATGGCTGTCTATAGTTCTTGCTGGGTATGACACGTCAGGGTGGTAGACCTTTTAGGTAGCAATAAATTTCTCCTCTTAGATCGCTCGGATTTCGCCTTATTACCAAAATAACTTTGTGTTGATAATGGCGCGTTCGAATCATATACTTTTCAACCCGTTCTAAATGGCTCTGTCTGGATGCGCTGTACATCAACAAAGTTATGTTTAGCGTCCAAGGCATTCAGGTAACAGACTGCCGTCACGTCACGGCTTTTTCTTTCTGTAAACGCGCCATGATCGTCGGGAACGGCTGGTAGAAGGTTGCGTGCCCAATTCTCCGGTTAGTTGCTAGCGAAGAAGTTGGTCTCGTTCCATCTACAGCTTTAGGTGGTGAATGCTCAAGTCTCTATGTCCATTATATTTATATCTGTCGATGTAACCGTCGATGGTTCTCATTAGCGCTCACTCCATTAGTACCCTGTTCCTTGAAAGCGACTAATCTGACGCACGAAAATCTAGTAGATTAGTGTAGAAATAATATAATAACAGGCCATATTATGCCGTGGGTTACAGAAAATAAACGTTGGTGAAGTAATGGCGATCACTTTTCCCTTCTGTGTTTTAGCTACAGCTACTGGTCGCTGAGTCCAAGATCGAATACACGGGCCCACGGAAACGCTTTCCCTCAGCCTTGCTATGCAGAACTCGGCAGAGCGGCTACGATAATTGCTATCAGAAGACAATGTAATAGTTCTTTTTTCGATTAAATAAATCTCAACGCAAATAATGATGATTTTAACATTTAAACATACTATTGGACAGTCGTAGGTACGCAGTGCGACTGGTAGATCCGCCTCTACTAAATGAAGTTTCTCATGGAGTGAGCACGCGTCAATCGATGTTCACTCAAAAGTGGTCGAAGCTATTCGAAGTTAAATGCTGACCGCTAGTGACCTATTGGGACCTGTATACCCTTGTCTTGTTTTCATCTAGTCGGCAAGGTCATTATGTAAATATAGTAATTAGCGCTTTTCTATAACACTATTTTGGATTACACCCAAAGATTACTGGAACTTTTTAACGTACCAACTACAAAGCAAGATTGCTATTTCTATAACTGTGTAGGACCACCCGTTTAAAATTGATTAATGTCATCCTATTTCAGCTAAACTCTAGATAGACGCTGCGTGGAACAAAATTATTTGAGGTTACTTTGTGGCTTTAATCGCCATACGCAAGTCTCAGGCCAGTTTACATGACTATGACCTATGTCCGCTGATTAGATTCCAGATCGTCACTGAAGAGATTATCAGCGTCTGTTTGGTCGCTGATAAGGAAGGTTTAACCCAGTTTATAACCAACTTAAGCAAAAACTAAGGTCCACTAACACTATAGAATTTGTCGGCAACGCAAGAGATTCTCATATAGCTAATACCTCAATACGCTGTTGTCTTTGTAATAAGGCCTACAGGAAAAACTCATTTTTAGTTTTTTATTTTTGAATCTTTTTTCTACTTGCTTAAAATAGTCTATCGGTTCGTCATTAACGCAGTCAAAAGGTAATAAATCTAATTTTGTACAGAGATGAGCAATATATATACTCGTCTATTTATAATCGCTTGCACGAACAATTCATCTCAGTCTACGCTGCTCACGTTATTTAATTTCAGGAGCATCATTAACCCACAGCAGCTATGCATTGTCCTATGTATTTTCTTTTTTAGTGTCACTGCTATAATCTCTTCTCAGGAATATATAAGAGTAACAAAGGTTGTTATTGTAAACGTAGACTCTAGATCCTCGTTATTTTCTCTGGCTTCTTCTACGTTAACATCGGTGTATGGCTAAATTTACCGAACAAACGACGTCAAAAAATGTATTATTCATGTTAATCTTGCAAGTCTAACCATGCTGACCAGAAACCGTTTACGTTTCGACCACTCGGAGATACTTTAAAAGATAACAAAAATATTACACTACATTCGGGTGCATTAGCGTAGGGAAAACGTGAGCCACTCCGGAGCAATCAACCTTTTTGCAAGTGCCACATTCCAAAATGATCCTTTCAACAGTACCATCTTCCTACAATTTGTCGGTTTTACCAGCGGAGTTCACGATTCATTGGTTTGTTGGTGGACAATGTAGTGAAACGGAAGAGTACGGAAGAGTTTCACTCATACTCGGTCGGTCGGTCGGCATGCGCAGCCGTAGTCTCTGATTGTTAAAAGAAATGCGATACCGTGCAGTCTTTGCAAGGCTGTATTTACAAGCATCGTACGGCTAAACGGGTTTTGGCGACCCGTGAGTTAACCCTGGCTCGACCGACTGAGTTAAATCACACATACTTAAGGGTCGGGCCAAGGTGGCGACGACGCCCACTTATCACTTGTACTAGAATAGGGACTATTCATGTTGTATCGGTCTTCTCACATCAACCCATCTAGTTATTTCGAAGCGGGTTAGATAAGGCCAGCACCGTTACCGAATGCCTTAGTCGAATGACAGCCAGCGTCAGGATGACAGGGTCTTCATTAGGTTAGAAGGCTTCTGGGTAGAGTAGGAGACACCGGATATGCATAGTAAGATTATCAGAGCCGTGTTTCCATAAATGTAAGTTCGAAACTTGGGGTCTATGTCACCCTGACGATACCAATGGATCTGAAACAGGAGCAAAATGTCGCGTATTAGACAACGATAATTTTTTTCCCTAGGTGAATCGGTCATCCGTTAGAATTCATACTGTCTCTAACGTAGTAACTTCTCAAATTATAAGCGAGATCAGAGGGAAAAATTGGTAGGTTACCAGCAATATACTGTGATTGTCGAAATGCCGTCACTTGCTGTCGATAAACACACTATGTTTCGCTCACGATTCAGGATGATTGTCTGTACAGATGTCCTAAGCAAAAATTTGTTTTTATTTTTTTGTTACTACTTTATATCTATAAGGAACAATAACTGCATAACTATATGTAGGATCCCCCAATAAATGACCTCCATGATTGCAGAACATACCAAAATGCAATGCATAAGGCACATGAGAATTAGCACGAAGGAAAAATACACATGACGTCCATCTGGTGGAATGTTAAAGAAGAACGCCAAGCACAAGGTCACCTGGAAGTACAAGAAACATACAACTTAGTTACTACCTTTTCACAAATATTTTTCAATCACATCCCCTCATTAGTTGCGAGTCATTCACATGCAAGCAACTTCTGCATTTTTATATTCGAAACTTTCCTCAATGCTTTTTTACATTTTGATTGTAGTGGGGCTAATTCAATGCATCTTGCCTTATGTCAAAGTAGCTTGCTCAAATAACTTCATAGTTAAACCCCGGCAGTTGTGAAAGAAACACAATCTCATTTTCTCTTTTTCTCTTCTTCTTTTGTACTTGCTTTTAAGACGAACACATTACCATACTTGGTTGTTCTTTATCATGTGTTCCATCTTACATTGTTGTTAATGGGAGGCCAAGCGGGCATGTTGTCTTTCCATTCATTAAATCAGATAGGGTTATTTTCGTACGAAGATAGATTACCACTCACGTGTGAACCAATGAGAACCTATCGAGGAAAATTAGGGAACATTTTGTCGTCTCCACTCTATCGCTTTTCTAACAGATTAGGGAACAATTCTCAAGCGTTGCCTTCGCCGCATGAAGTTGCTAGCCGTTTTGGGAATATATTTATGTCGTTAATCACACAAACACGATCTATAATAAAGTTCGCTACTATAGCATAATTGTTCTCGGCTCTAAACCGGCTTGCTTACAGCAATAAGCGCGACCGGCACTTGAAGTACATGCTTTGTAGCTTCTACGAACGCACTTAATTCGTGTGTTACCGAATTGGTCGTATCAGAAATATTTTCGTACTTTTAAGCTTTTTCCGTTTAGATTTACCTAAATTACAGGCAAAGTAAGAAAAAAACATGACCCAACTAGTTGGCTAACGCGGTCGCCAAAACAAAGTCGAGATACACGTTCGCATAAGTGAAAAATGGGGCCTTCACAAATTAATAGATGACGTAGGCACAAGTGAAACATGTTGCAGAGAAAAATAAAGTATTCTTGAATATCAGAATATCCGAAACATAAAATGAAAGAGGTGAACGACTTACGATTATGACTTCGGAACGAAGCACTAGAAGGAAGTCAATCTCAATAGATAATATATATATATATGTGTGTATATATATATACTCTCCATTGAGGTTAGAAAAATAAATCAAAAGGACAATCAAATCGATTAGAATCCCACTTCCGGCTATCAAACCTACTGTAACCTACATATCTTTACCCTACTGCAATCAGCATTGGCTATGAGGCATTAATGTCGGAACGCTACGCTCACTTAAAACTTCACGTGATGGATGTAGTCAATACATTAGAATCAAATAGTGAACAGGTATTAGATGCATGTATAGCCATTATAGCGAATGAATATAACAACATACAAAAGGATCACGATCTTAGTCAACAATTACAACACTATAGTTGAGCAATTTCGACAGTTCGTTCTCATAATATCAGTACGATGGAAATTCCTCGATGCGAGTTTTTCGCTTTTTAAAAAAATAATGTACCCTTACTCTGTCATTTATGCGTCATCTTCTCCGTTTGAAAAGCAGGTACAAACCAACCAATTTTACACGGAATCACTCGTTTGGCGTATTTTTGACAACAGAGCACGGACAGTATATCTACCTTGTGGCACTCGCGAATTTATCTAGAGAGATAATAGGGCCATTTTTTGGTTGTAATAGAACGTTCCGAGTGGACGAAGCCCATGGACAGGAGCTCAGTAGCCTCACTGTTGCTGTTCAGATATTTGCCCTCTCTCTCTCTCCCCTATCAAAAGAAGTGAAAACAAAGGAGCAAGGGTTTCGATTTACAATCTCGCATTAAAGAGAAAAGACAAGCGATATAGCCGCAATGCTTTGAATCACCATAATGCTACCTGCGATAAAACGGGAAACGTTCTGGACTACCCATTTTCGACCTTTTGCGCTGGTGCTTCACAGGTTCATCACTCCAGCGCATTGGTTGCATATTCATCGTATAATAACCGTAGGACAAGTTTTAGCATAAGTGAGTCTATGCATTGAACACCACCGTACGGCACAATAAGGTTATATTTAGGAGTTTGCTGGTCGACAGGCTTTTAGAGTGAACAAGTGCTCAAACTCTGATAATATTGGGCGAGAAAAATGGTTCGGTAAAAATCGAACTCGAATAGTTGGATGATAATTCAATTACGCCATGACTTGTCGTTGCCATTGTTCTGTGTCCGTGCTAATGCAAACGAAACACTAGGATCCGCATAATCCACGTGTACATTAAGACCATCGTTTTTCGTGCCAAATGCAACATCCCCTAGAAGGTATCCTGTTTACAGACGATTCACAGGTCCTTCTTTCTTCAACACTTTTGACTGTTAGCGTGGTTTTGCAAACGCGGAAGCATCTACGAGATTGAAATGCTTTGCTGGCAACCTTCAGACTTAAGCTAGGATTTAGACTGATAATCATCCCCGATGGAAGTGAATGCAGTACCGCGTGTAGCTTGTACAGTATTGCATTATGCGACATTCCGACGTTACTTTTTCTATAGAACATGCTCATAAATGAATACATGTCACTAAAATTGCTTTGTTGCAGACCTCAGCAAGTGTCACGGAACACTAGACACTTTCACTGGGATTCGATTATCTACTAGCTTTTTCCACTCTTCTTCTTCTCTCACGAGTTAAAACCACGGCACAAAAATGACTACTAGCGACATTGGCATTACTTACGAATACGATGAACGATGTCACACCGACGAGACCGTAGTGTAGGTAGCGCTCCTTTGGACTAGAATCGTTGAACAGGGGCCTCTCTGTCGGGCCCCCGAACAGCGGGCTAATCTCTGATCCGGTGGCCATCACGACGGGTCCTACTTTGTGACACTTCTGTGTTCACTACTGGTAGCGTTGTCGTCACCCCTCGCCACTCGCCGTGGCTGGAGTCCACGATATTCCTTCTGGACGCAGTTTTGGGTAGTTCTAGTCGAACTTAAATGTTGACATCATCACTATGTATCATTGAAGCACGTCGATATGAGTGTGGAAGATGTTGCTGCTGGGCTTGAAACCGAAACCAGGACACCGGTATTACGAATCACGGATGAGCTGCTATGTGGTCGTCAGTTGATGAAAAACGTGCAAACATAAATGCCGAATTTTGTACGCGACATTTGAAGAATCGATACGCTCGCGCGATGCTTCGAATCACGGAATACCGCGCTCAGCTGAGAGATATCACTTGGACTCTGTCAGTGTGGACTGGGCAGCCCACTAGGGGCCATTAGGATGACCACGACTGAGGGGCGAATCAACCGAACTACAGCCTGTTAATGTGACTGTCAGCTCATTGGAACCCAATTAACGACACAAAACTCACTCAGCAGAATATAGCGTACGGTACCTGCAAGCGGTCCAATGCGAATATTTATGTTTCTACACTGTTGAACACACACAGACACGCTTACACATTGACGCCCACGCTCAGGCGCTTAGCCGTAAACAAAATACGCATCATTCGCTCACACTGACACAGCAACGTAAAAGGACTAACTTCACCGCAACACAATGAAGATACTAATTTCTGGGTCAGCTGTTTGTTAACGAACTCTTTGGTTACGATCAAATCGTTAAGCCGTCCGTTAGCCCGAGGACGTCGTCAATTAACTCGGGATGTCTCCACTCAAAGTGATGATTGTTAAGAATCGCAACAAATTGGTGAGATTGCAGGCGTTCCGAACGGCCGATTCCCTGCCACTACCTCTACCAGTGAAAGACTGTGTACTTCTGCTATACACCCACACAGCCGCGTGCAAACACACACGCACCCACACACGCACGCATCCACCCACCCACCATGCGCGGGAGAGCGGCCTGTCACCTCGGCGAGGACGGGCACCTAGGCTGTCATCGCCTTCCGGTGTTGCCAACTCCCTGATAATTGATTTTCGCCAACGAGTGACCGACCTCTCCGCACATACTGAATGGACGTTGGCACAAAACAGTCCAACCAGCAGCGGCGACAACATCAAAACAAAGATGGCCACGTCCGTCGTAACGAAAGCGGGTTCGATTTGAATTTTGCGCAGATCTGCAATTTGTTTTAAATACACAAATACAAGGAAAGTCAACTAGAGAACTTCAGGTGAAAGAGAGGGAAGAACAGAGCGAGTCGGAGAGAAGTAAACGACGACTCAGATCTGGGACGTTATTTTCTGCGGTGGGTCGAGGTATCATAGAATGTCTTTAAGAAGCGGTAGAGACAAGGCGACTTCTGTGAAAACCCTTTTATGCCTTGTGCAGGCTTTAGAAGGGCGAAACACCACGGTGGAACTACGAAATGAGATTCGTGTTCAGGGGACAATCCACGATGTCGATGGGTGAGTTGGGTAAGCGGCTGAACTGGGCTTGGTGGACTCATATTTTCCTAGGGTTAGTTGGTTTTTGGCCACAATAGCGCTGCGACTCGGTCAACGTTAGTGCAAAAGTGTTGACGAATGTGAGGATATGGGGAGATGAATCGTCAGCTTTAGGTGTGCCGATAACGGCCATACAGAAGAAATGTATATATATATATATATATAATGGCAGTCGACTAGGCACACAGATGGTGTTATAGTTACGTACGATACGTACCACGTGTACGAAAAATACATGCGAGAACACACGAAGCACAACACCCTGGGCAGCTGCCTCGGACTATATTAATCAATATATAAATTTTGAATAGCATTCGAATTTATAGCGGCAGTGTACTCAAAACTTTTAATAATTCATCTCATCTATCGGCGTGAACTAAGTAACGGTGCTTGCTCGTATCCCTAAGTGCGCCCATCACGAGAAGTTATGACGTTGGATTGCTAATTAATGGGCTCTGCCCACGTCGAATCGGACCCCATCTTCCTCGATAATCTACTTTTACGACACGTCACGTTAAATCGAACATATTGTGCTTCTTGTCTGTAATTTGAGTAACTATAAGTAGCTGTCAGTGGATTGATTTGTAAACCGCTGCCGAAGCATATAGGGTTTGCAGTGCACTCAAACATTAACCGTTAATTTGGCACACGTACAAGCATGTTAAAATTCAATTATAGTCTTGGAAAAAATGAGACACATGAAAGCTTGCATGGGTCCGGGCCTATATATACATACAAAGCGCGATCGACGCATTCATGTGACCATTGTAACGTAGTTGTTAAACTCTTTGTATAAAGTTTAGGTCACTAAACAACCGCCAATAACTTCATATGGAATTTTACTCCATGACGCTCATTATAGCCCATTTGTCATCAGTTGTTGAAAGCATGTGGGCATGTGATAGAACATGGCCAAAAAACCTAACTAAAATTTCGCAGGTAAGATACGTTCACAGAATTTATATATGTATATATATTACAATGCACATATTTATTATTTATTTACAGCTGAAGTGGTAGTAAATGCCGAATGTGTCTAACACCTTACGATTTTGAAAATGACATACTGATATTTGTGTTTCTTCTCGGTGGGTACCGTGCTACGGGCGAAAATCTAGTCGTATGAACCTGCAGTTGTTGGACGCTACCGTCTCACTTTTTGATGGAGCTCAACGCACATTTCCCTACTTCTTTGTTCGAGGGCGTAATATACGCTACGTTCATATTCCACCCGACGTAAACATTATGGAAACCCTCGAGAAACGTGTTAGGGGTGCGCAACGAGTCGTTCCAGCCGGACAGGAACGCAATGAGCTACAAATTCTCATCACTCGGAGGAAACGCGAGCAATTTCTTCGGCAGAAAGCTAAAATGAGACAGTCAACTGGTTAATTTTAGAAACAAATAAATATCTGCGTATGTATGCACTATCTAGTTACACTGCATTTTTGTCATTTCTTGTTATAAAAAATATGAGACAGTCCAAGAATTCAACGAAGATGTTCATTTGGGGTTTTTTTTTTGCTGATTTTTAGCTGATTGAGAACAACAGGAAACGTTTGTGTGCTTACACAGCTAAGCCAGCAGGGGCCAAATTCTTCTTTTTGGCTCAATTTAAATGAATAACATCGCCTTAGGTCTATGCTGATCGCAAAGCTCCGCGACGCCGTGTGCGCCGTGAATGGAGGAACTAAGGAACGATTTCTGGCAATTCCTTTGTACTACCCTCCGCCATCTCTGAGGGCGATGCCAGTCTTAATAGTATATTTCTCTCTCCTCCCTCTGGTTGCAAATGGCTTTAGCTTAACGATTTTCATTATATGCCATTAACTGCCTCCTCCTGCCCAGCCAACCACCAACGATGTTGAACTATTTTTTGTGAAAAATGTCAAGGATATAGAAAAGAACAAAACCATTCTAATGGTAAAATTTACAAAATTGTTTCTGAGGTCCACTGTGCGGAAATTAAGTATTTCTTGCCGCCAAACGATAAAATAATAAATACTGGTCTCGAGAACACTTAGGGAATTGGTGTTTGTCTTATTTGCTTTATCCTTCTTCATTTCAGCCTCACATGCAGACAAAAGCGAGCGAAGATAATTTATATAACAATTAAAAAATTACTTTGTAGGTAGGTATTCTCTGTTAGGCTTTCGCATACTGACGCTGTTCTTTTAAACGTTGGGACATGTTTACTAAGTAAAACGAATTGCATTTCAAACTGTCGGCATTTGCATAATGTTTTCATCGGAGATAAAGGTCTTCCTCGATACATTGTTATAACTTTGCATTAACGGTGTAATATCATTACATTGGTCTCGTTTCGGTGCCACTCATTTCAACACAATGCGTTTTTTTCCAGAGTCGCCTTATCGCTCATAAGCCAATCCAAGTGTGCGTGAAGGGCGTAGCATAGTGGCGCAGTGGAAGCATGCTGGGCTGGTGTCCCAGAGGTCCGTGGATCGAAACCACGCTCTGCTGTTAGTTTTCCCCTACTATTATTAATAATATTATACTTTTGCCTAGGATTCTTTTTCAAATTGATTATATCAACTAAAAACACCAACGATAAGTTACTCCACTCATTTTCGGTTTTTTTTAAGAAAACGTTAAGATTGGTTATGTGCGTCAAAGAGGTCAAAGAGGCAGAAGTAGACATTTTTGTTATAAAGAAGTTACCAAACAGCGCATTTTTTTACTAAAGGTATTTTGGAGTTAATGTTTTTGTCTTCCGAATTTAGTTACAACGAATGACTGCGGTTAAGGATGACAACATGCTGTACTTGAGTAATATAGGCAACATTGTATATATTCTGCTCTTGATTTGTTTGCTTTCGTAGTTTTTGGGGGCATATTTTCAACGTTTCTACTCAGCATGTTTGGTTCAGCTGTTCAGTTAGTTGCGATGGCTATGTATTGTATTATTGCAATGGACAGAAACTGTTCCGTTGTAGAACAAAGCTTTTCTTATATATTCTGTCCATACGTGTACATCCCTCAGTAACTGCTTACTAAGAAATCGTTCCAATCACTGGCAAGCTGCTCGCATGCTCAACATAGTTCTGCAGTTCGCTCCATATAAGAAGATCCGAGTTGTTTTCCGCTGTCAGCGTTGTTTTCGTGATGCAATCTCCGAGAAAAAGAGCTAGTAGTTAGGCCTGGGGGTTGTAATGCCTGGATGTAAATGCTATATGCATAATCTGTATTTGAGTATTAATATCCGCGTCACCGTGGCGATGTCGCAGACTCTACATTATTCTGCCTACTTAACCCGCATTCGGCTCTGAAGGCATCAGCTTGTCATACTAATATCATACTAATACGCAGTATTAGAGGGTGGAAACATTGGGCGATGTTGAATACGTCGTAATAATGGTCCTTGCCCTGGTTTCTAGCCGAATCGTCGTATGCATTACCACGTCTACGTCATCAAAAAGCACTTCCTTACCGCACTCCTCGTATCGATCAGTCGAAGTATTAAACATTTAAATAGGCAAATGGAAGTAATAGATAGTGGCGTAGGAAACATATATTGACTTCAATGAGATATTGATTACAGTTGTTTTTGTACCTTGCTAGGCTTTACATGATATACTTGGTTCGACTAGTATGTGCCCTCGAAAAGACATGCTATTCAAACTAATCAATTTGTTCATATTATTACTATCGCAAACAGAGTTTTCAGCTGCATTGGACCGAATTTAAAGGCTGAACTCAGTTAAACAAGAGAACAGAGACATCGCTTACTCCGAGGTTCGTTAATGATATTGTTGGGATTTATTTTTCGATAGTGGGAGCAGAGCATCGGAGAAGTGTTTCAGCTGCAGCCTTATGACGCGGTTAACGTCATACGCTACCACAAGCATACTTGAAGTATGCGTAGTACGCTTCCTGTAAATCTTAAATTTATTGTTGTCTATAATTTTGTAGAGAAATTCGATATTTTATGGGTCTTACGACATGATAAAAAAACAGCCCCCCGCTTACGGCGCTCTTGCAATTCTCTCATTTTAGTGTAATGAAAGCTCTTTGGGGCTGTGAAGTTAGATCAAAGGCAGTGTTTTGTAAGAGTATCTACTTTAACCGTCGGTTCGCCATTCGTTTGTGAAGAGCTTCATCATGGTGACTGACATGGGTTCTTCACTGTGAGTCATAAACGCCAGCGTGAAATTGAAAACCCAATGTAATCCAGGCCGTGAATCAGAGGCTACACCCACTATGTTTAGTTTTTGCTCAAACGGTGTCGTACAAGGGCGACGCCATTTTTAAATCAGAGCTGCGCACTCAGTTGAGATGCTAAAGAACCACGCGGACCTTCTCGTGGAGAAATTCACTTTTTTCGCCCCTTTATATGTTGCACATAAATATGTGGTCAGTTATGTGATGCCATCGTACACAGAAAAGCATACCCAGAATAATAGTGCAACACCATTTATAAATAAAGTGTAAGCCTGTTGTTGAACGTACTCCGGCATGGTCTAGTGGCTAGGATACGCGGCTCTCACCCGCGAGGCCCGGGTTCGATTCCCGGTGTCGGAAAGCTTTTTGAGCACAAACGGGCGTTATTTTCAACTAATCTCCAATGTGCTTGGAAATCATGATCGAATGACACATCGGCTGTAACAAGCGGGAATTATCAATTTCGAACGACGAGGGCATCACGCGAGAAATACTTTTACTTCCAAACTGAGCAAATGCTCATGAACTGTCGGTGCTCTTTTTCAATGGTCAAATCCGACATTAGTTTCGTTCATATATATACTCTTACAGTAGGAAGCAAATTACATTACTAATTGATTATTTTAAAATACACTGTGTTAAAACTAAATAGTACGACAGTTCTGCAGCAGGTTAGCGAAGACGCAATAAATTTTGCAATTCCTCTTTTTTTTAGTCTACTTCAGGGTTTCTTTAAAAGCGTTTGACGATCATTGATATTGTTTACTTCTTATGTAGATAATTTTATCCTGAAACACGTAAATGAAAAATATATTTATAGTTTAACTCATAAACTATTACCCAACATTTAACAGTTTTTCTGTAATTGAAACTATATTTGTTGAATGGGGCATGACTCACTAAGGTAACTGGCGTGTACAACTTATTGCTAAATGAGACAACCTGTGACGACATGCCTAAGTGAAAAAAACTGTGATAATTTTAGGTGTGGATGTACCCAAGGCAAGAGAAACACATTTTTGTTTTCTGGCTTGAATCTTTCACATTGCCACTACATGTAAATTTTTTTGTAACTCAGGAAAATCGACAGTAATAATATAAACAAAAATTTAGTAAGTTCGAAAGGAGAAATCCAAAACACATGATAGAACGTTAATTATTTTTTATTTTATTAATTATATTAGCTCGTTCATAACGCTTTTGCTCTTTTGTCATACATTTTATATGGAATTTTTCCAAACGTTTTAAGACAATGTTATCGACTTACATCATTGTATACCATGCTGTTTATTAGACAAAAGGTTGAAAATAGAAAATTATCATCATCTTTTTCTTCGAGTAACATCACATACTTGCTGTTGTCATTATTATTATTGTTGTTGTTGCTGCTGCTGTTATTGTATACCAAGAACCTTATTTAAAACTATTGTATCTACAGCATATGCTATGATTCAGGGATTTTGTGCAATTGGTGGTTGGGCCGTTTTGTACATAGAGTACAAAATAATGTTTGTACAAACCCTTTACTCTCAAGCAAAAAACAGATCTGGAGTGTTACTCTTTTATGACGACATCCTTATTTGGATCAACCTTATATTTTTCAGGAAGCTCTTCGTTTCTGATAACGTAATCAAATTCGAGAATGTTCTTAGCCTGTAGAACTGTTGGCATATCAATCATAGAACCCCTGAAAGCACATAAAATACGATTTTAAATTTTGGTGTCTTGGTTATGTGTTATTTAAACACTGGCGCACTTAAATGATAGCTTATGTAAACCATAAATAAATGTAGTTTTCATCCATTTTCGTTACAATTATTGTAAAATTTATCTCTAGAATGACAATATAATAATAATACATTGTTGATATTATCTACTGTAGCAATATCAAATTTATAGCAATATCTAATTATTTGCCTTCTTGAAGACTATTTGAATGTTGTACATAATATGTAATATGTTGCCGAAGTAGGTCCTGCCACTGTGAATTTCTGAACTGAATTTCACTAGTTTCGTCCGACGAGGCGGACTGTGAAGCTCACTTGAAGTTGAAGGCGCCTTTGCCAGCCTCGATGTGCTGCTTGAACTCTTCTATGAGCTGTTTAGCCCAGTCAATTTTTTCCTTCGAAGGTGAAAATGCTTCCTGAACAATCGGCACCTGCGATGGATGGATCACCTGCTTTCCTGTGAAGCCTAACTTTACACCCTCCAGCGCTTGTCTTCGTAGTCCTTCAGAGTCTGCAAATTAGTAATGTCCACGTACGCGTGAGTGTGATGGATACTCAGAATTTCATTAACAGTATATGCCCGTATGCTCGATATTATCATTGATCCACAGCAAGCAATGGTGTCTTGCAATTGTAAACAAATATTCTCCAATTTAGGAGCACAATAAATATAATCTAACAAACCTTTAAAATCGATGTAGACCATATCAATGGGCTGAATTTTGAATGCCTTGCACATGAGTACGATTTGCTGGCGGGCCAGAAGCACCTCCTGACCATCTTTGGTCCGTTGGGCACCTAAATAAACGATGGCAGCAACAATAAGCGGGTGCTCAACGACACCAAATAAGTTTATGACAACTGGCATCTCTGCATAGAGAGAAAAGAGAAAGGTTAATAATAATTGACAAATTTTTTCAGTAAGAGATCCGACTTCTTTTGTATGGCATTACCAACAAAACGGCTCACCAGCGTCGTATCCATGCGCCCGACGTCAGAATGATCGTTTAGTGGTCGTTGAATATACAAATAATAAATAGAACGCGTCTGTAGAATCAGCAATTGATGTTTAATCACATAAAAGTCGCATAAAAGAGATCAGCCAACTGGGAGAATTGAACTCCCGACCCCTGGTTTACAAGACCAGTGCTCTAACCCCTGAGCTAAGCTGGCGACGCCATCCCCTACCAATATTACGTGTTATAAATGGGACCTTGCCTTCAACCAACAGTGGTTACGTTACAAACAGGCCTTCTAAAAGCGGGAAGTCGCTTTTTTTATCAAAAAATACTTCGCATGGAACCGATTGGACAAAGTCAAACGCGCTGTTGTTATTTGGTCCATTGAATATGAGCAGCAGCGGCAGACAGCAACTCCACCTGGACGCCATGGCAACCGCCCAGGACCTCTCTCTTTCGCTCTCGTTCTCCGGCTCTCTCCGTTTGTCCCACTCACGCTCGTTTCCACGAGACGCGCTCTTCAAGCTAGCAGACGAGAGCGCTGGAACACCTTGGGTGGCGGTATGTTTAAAAAAAGTGGTCGTAGGTGCAATTTCGAAAACATTATTAGAATTTGCCTGTTGTAATACGAGATAAAATCCATTGGTATTAAGAAATGGCAAAAACGTGTCGGGCGTGTAATTCAAAGCAAAATAAAAGTCAAAACGAAAGTCCTTCGCCCGTAGATTGCATATACTATGTGACTACAAAAATTATCTGTTTTGGATTATGCAGAACGGGGCTATCCGGTCAGTTGAATGTACCTTGACCGATAGCACGAAGACATTGTAACTGGATAGGTAAGGTGAAACAAGAAGGTATCTCTGTGCACTTTATTTCGAACCCACCCTCTATTGAAAAAAAGACAAAAGCAAGTTGCTTAATAGTATTCAATGTTTTGTTGCAATGGCGCAACGCTGAGCAATTTCATGGAAATGCGGGGGATTGGTGAGAAATCAGGAGATAAGTAACCAGAAGATGAGTAAAAAAGAACTGACTAAAAAAGAGGATTATTTGAGAGTTAGTAACTAGTCATTCTAGCATGGCGATAATTTTAAATCAAAGACGCTCCGTTAAATAGACGAATATCTTTCAAATGGGGGAGTAAACCATTATATTCCAAATAGATATCGTTAATTTGAATATATTGTTCAGCCAAAATGAAACATATATTTTAATCTTTGAACTAAAACCTAAGCTTATCAAATAATTCTATCTAATTTCTCAGATTATCACTGGGGTGGACAAATTATTTTAAATGTGATTATTTGGGTAAAATTTTGCAGACACGCAGCGTTAGGTGATCTTAGTTCATGGCGTTTTTTGGATCTAACAATTTTTTTATTTGAGTCAATAGGCGTTTTTGGTCCACTAGAGAACATTGTTAAGTCAAGTGTTCGTGTTATTTTATTCCTAGGCGATTTGTCCAAGCGATTTTTTTTATTTTGTGTGAACAAATAGAAGAGAGTCTGCAGATGTTTCAGATAGACAACTTTCCTAATTTGGTTGAAATATTGATTTTGATCAATTTTTCCATAGACAGCTAATGGTTGAGAATGACTTGGTTGGTTAAAACGATCAACAAAGGCGAGGCTCTAAGCCGGCCTCTGACCGCCTTGCTTAAGATCGAGCCCTCTATGAGGATGTAGCGAGGGTCGAGGCCAAGGCGTTTAGAATTTGACTGGCTCGTACTGACCAAACTAATACCGATACCAATTGGCCGAAACCGTTTGTGTCAAAAGTGTATAGCATCACGAATTTTACCTAGATTTATGTGCAATCCGAAATTTGGATCTCTTGACTCCACCTCTTTATGTATTCAATTACGTTTTGGATTGAGTTTACAGTTAAGTTTGGACTTTTGTTTCTGACCGGTAGCTAGGAGGGCTTGATGTTTGTCTCAGACTAAGTATTGGTTTTTCGCACTTACGGACGCGTGAAAACCATATCCAATACTACTACCTAGTATATGCGCATTGACTATGTTAAGTGCATTAGGTGATATATCGAATGAGATATATGAGAGATTATTGTCAGAAAATGTTACCATGTTCGGATCAGTCGTAAATTACAAGCGAACAACATACTTTTAGCAATTGGTTATCCGCTAGACTCGAGATACGCGGTAAATGTTCGTACAACATATACAATTGTTACAAAAGGCAGGTCAGACTAATTGGTCACACATGGCATTGTGCAGCTCGTCAATATATTATATGAGGGAAAGCGTGTACAATGACAAAAAAGATGCTTATGGCAATGAATGTCGGGAAAATAAACTTATACAATCCTCACAGCTAAATAACGAAAGAAGACGCAAATGTGAAGGAATGACCAACCGATGCTCGCAGCGAAGTCATCGGAACCGAAGACGACAGCGTCGATAACGCCACGGCTGATCTCTGAGAGTTCAGAGGCATGTTGGAGGATGTCCTTGAGATGAATGAGCCCGATCGCAGACTCAATGTATAGCACGATATTGAGAATTTTGCGCGAGTCCTCTTCCGTCTGCAGAAGTCGCTTATTGACATGATCGACGAGCTGAATCACAAATACCGATTCCAGAAAACAAGGTAGAGTGAGGTGCTATTTAGATCCTGCAAAGGCTTTTAGGGAAATAATTTCTTTTGAGTAGCTTTTTAGGAAGGTTGACGGACAGGTTAACGGGCCTTGATAGCGGCCTCTGAGCGGAGCCAAAGTTCTAGACTAACCTACCAAACTAGGTAATATAAATAGGTAAAATAAACTAGGTAATATTAGCTATAAATATCATCTACTAGGCTATCAGCTAAACTAGGTAAATATCAACTATAGCAATGTTTCGTATTGAAAATATCCGTACCCATGTAACATGTTCCACGCTTTCAACCTTTGGTAAATAAACGCTGTGAGGCAGTCGCTTGGCTTGGAATATTTGATCGAAATCTTTTTCTGCCAGCCCGGAATCGATTGAGTTGATTCTTACTCCAATGTCCGCTCGACCAAATTCGTAGGTATCCAGTGCCTTCAGAATTGTGTCACGTGCTGCAGCCTAAAATTTCGGCAAAAATGTAAATTCTTTAAGCAATACAATCTCAATTAAAATAGGTTAATGCTGGAATTAGGAGAACACGGCATAAAGCGGATAAGAACTTCTTGTCATCGGTTATACACGCTTATTGGATCTGCGGCGATAATTTGTTTACGATTGTTTTTTGAATAGTGTTAATTTCGGGTTTTAGATAAAATATTACACTGTTAAAACTTGATATCTCGGATGCACATGTTAATTTAGGCGCGTATATGCCATTAATTTAGAGCAGTTAAATATCTGGAAACTACACTTCAAATATCGTTGCATATATGCTCGGAAATGTACTGGGTTTTTTTTTAATTATTATTAATATTATGATCAGTATTATATTATTACTATTGCCGTTTGGTGCGCCGGTGAAATCTCCCAGTTTAGTGATAGTGTTGAGATTAATAGGAAGCCTTTTTGTTCTACGCTCGATTTATTAATGACAACGTCCTCAAAGACTTTTCAAACGACAATACCACAAACGAAAATGTTTTCGTTAACTCTTGTGTTGAATGTCCTTGTTGCTTTGTTACAGAAAGGGATTTGTTCCTTGCTGAGTCAGCTTAATTAAAGAAAAAGGTGGCCAGTCTTCGAACAACTACGGCCATTTTGACGGGATAAGTTAGCGGTATGGGAGCTTCTGGACGGCTTTATAGATGCCATTTGCCTTATCTATTTAGTCTCTAGTCTAGTTTATTACGATATAATTTCTGAAGAATTGAGATTTGGTTGCTATCTCATAATTTCAAATTCCCTGCGTGTTCCTTATAAGTACTAGTATTACTCTAGGCCCGAATACGTTCGGGTCTAAAGTTGGCATTGCCGTTGAAAATGGCTTTTTTGCTTTTTGTGGTCATATTTTGCCGTCGTCTCGTTCAAGGTCTATGCCACGTCTCTAACGTGCCGTGATCCCCGAAATCCCGTCTACCGCAATTTATTTTCCCATGTATTGACGTAAATTGCATTTAGAATGCACCATAATAAGATCCACCTGGCCTGACCAGTTTATAAAAAACTAATTTGGCATTTTATTGTAATTTTTAGTGCTTTGGTTACTATTCTGCGGCGTTATAGAGAGTCAACAGCTTCTCTCTACTGCACAAAAACTTCCTTTACCAGTGCTTGTCCGGTAGTTCAGGACTTTTGAAGTGTAATTCCCTTCTCGGTGCTCTTTAACGTCTCATTTTCCATCACGGAAAAGCTGGCCGGGCAGCTTTTATGGAAAACGCCATTATACCGAACAACATCTCGATTTTCCGCTGGATTCAATAACTCTGCCGAGGGCCGTATCGGAAAATTGGCTTCAGATGTCGTTGATTTTCGGTAGTAAATATTGTTGATAATTTTAAATTCTACCCAAAGATTCAAAACATTCCAGCTGCTAGTAGCGCCTTGTGTAAATATAGTAGCCGCTTCTATTGAATCAACGAAGTTTTGTTTTTCAACAGACTGTTCGATTTTTTCGATGCTGGGAGCCAATATACAGTTTGTTTGCGAGAACAAACACTTTTATTACATTTTCTAGCTAAATCAGATGCCACTAGCTCATCAATCGCTACTCACATACCTCATAGTAACAATTATATAAACTATGATGGAATTCCCGAAATTAACGACCTAATATTTTTAAGAAATGATCACTCTATCCGCTGGGGTTGGCCGTTGGCTCGCATACCGCGGAAGGGACGGCGGAGGGCCCATGGCAAAGCACACTGTTAACGAATACGTCGTACATGTTTGTATTGTCGATTACTAAATTAAATGCGTCGGCAAGGAAAAATTCAGAGTGGAGAAAGCCTCAATTTCCAAACAAATGAACCTGACCTCAATATCGTATAACAAAAACCATCAAATGGCTAAGCAATTGTGGATGTCGACCTAGTACTAGACTTGTATTCAGTCTCTATCTCCGCCGTTGCACATTGGCTCTAAGATATTAGACATTTGTCTTCGAGCCAAACAGCGAAAGCCGCCGCCCTTCAAACAAACTAGTCTATTTGAAAGTAGAGGCCAGTTGCACTATGCGACTTCGTCTCGTTACAGTGCCCAAATATCGGAGAAAGAGCTGGCTATTCGCCCCGCTAAAAAACTATTTAACGCTCCGAAACACTCCATTTTCACTCGATTTCTGCTGGGGCCATCATCATGACTATGGTGACGCTCCTCCGGGTGTCGGGATGCAACGACTTAGGAATTTGACGTCTAAGAGTGCTATTCGACTGTACCAACGTGCCTGGATAACATCCACGTTTATCCTTAATTGTCTTCTTTGACCGATTGGAGTTGAAGAAAGCAGACAGAAATGGTCAGTGTTTAATAGCGTGGCAACGACAGGTAACACAGTACCTTCATGGACATCGTGTCACTGTTGTTTCGGTATGCATAGGGAAAGCAAAATGAGAGATCCATATTCAGGGTTACGTAAGTAACGACTAATCCAGATGTCAGTTGTACCGCCGCTAACATGTCTGATAAAAAAAGTGATGCTTATCTGCTAATCGCTATGAAGATACATGCCTCGGTTTATATATTAAGCGATTGAAAATTAGAAGATCTCTGTTTTGCCCTCACATTGTTAGGAGTCGACAATGATGCGCCAAAAAATCGGCGTCTAGACGTTGTTTTTACGAATTGCAGAACTAAATTGATATTTACGTACATTTTTGTACTGTATTGTGTGAGAGAGTTCCTGCTAATTATCAGTGTTTTTGTTTTCATCAGATTATATAAATGTTCGCATTAGGAGACGACACTGAGATACTTTACAATGGATTTCATAGCCAAAACGACGTAACCATACGGTTTGGATGAGTAGGCACATCTCTAATTAGCGAAAAGTAAAGGCCATCGTCGTTAATTGGGGAAAAAACACAAGTAACTTGACGAGACTTGGGAACGCAAGCTTCTGCAGCGAGCCTGAGTAGGCTAAAGCATCGGACGGGAAGATGAGTAAAAAAAACAGGCAGCTACTAAATAGAGGGCATTTCGTTCTCGCCTATCGTTCTCGTCGCGACGTCGATGTGGTAAGGGCGATGAAGTCAAAGAGGAATAAGGCCACCAAACAAAAGGGTGCATTTTCTCTGAAATTACGGAATAAACTACACGGCCTCGTATATCGGTGCCAACAGAATGCAAGATGAACCAGAACTCGAAACTCGACCGCGGGAAGACTAGGTAGAAAACCGTTTGGACTCGGTCGGTGACCCGATCACACCTACGCGTTAAAATGAAGTGTGCAATTTGAGAAAGACGAAACAGACTTGAAGGGGCCGCTTAAGCAAACCTTAAGGTTCTATTAGTGAAGTTTTGGAAGCTCCGACACGAAGGCAACTAAACGATCTTTACCATGAGAAGTCGTTATATCCACAGTAAACAACACTGGTTAAACACGTAAGGATTATTCTTAGCCCAAATGTGACGATCTTGTTTGTTTGCGCCTTCAGCGAAGATTGAAATAGGCATCAGAAAAAAAACTTAAGCCACACGTTATTAACGTAAACCAGTAAAAATAAGGTTAAATGCCTCATGGAAACGCGCGTTTTTATTCTTAGCATTAAAATTCAGCAAGCATGGGCTTTAGTAAAACATTTCATGCGAAGCCAACGGTGTGATGGTTAATTTAAAACCAACCCAATTTTTTCACACACTTGTTTCTACATTATTTAGAAATGTTTTTTGAATGTAAATGTTAACACCGATTATAACAGTACCAGTTGTGTGTTAAACAAGATAGAACAAGCCTTCTAACAAAAAAATGACGACCGAGAAATTTCCATCCACAAGTAATCTTGTGTGTTTGAAAACATTTGTTACATGGGACGTCGTGTTGCTTTAGCAAATAGGTTTACTGCGTAGCATAGATATCGATTGCAATCTCGATTTACAAACGTTTTTATGAACTTTAATCTTTTGCATAGGTTATTCTAAACGGTATGTGGCTCGAATAATTAATGCAGCAAAACTTAGCAAAAGCAAATAGGATGCTTACCTGGGTAATTAAATATGTGTCGATGGGGTGCTACGACAGTAATGCGTTTCAGTGCCGCATAGCATGGCTTGTACCACCTTTGTCGCGGAACAAAGCTTAATGAACATAAACGATAAAAGTGGCTGAAGTGTACGTCCCATAGGAGATACGGCAAAAAATAACCAGTAATATTTGTTAGGCCTATTAGGGCCTCACATAGTAAGGGCAACGTCTTGTTGAAATCATGCATCACTCGGATTCCGTTACGGCCAAAACACTTAGTTTCTAAAAATATCGTCACCTATATGTTAGTGTGTCTTTGGAGACAAGCGAAGTAGCTTACACACATTGTTCTTATGCAATTACAATGTTTTTAAACATATATGTTTTTATGCAATTACAATGTTTTTAAGCATATATGTTTTTATGCAATTACAATGTTTTTAAACATATATGTTTTTATGCAATTACAATGTTTTTAAACATATATGTTTTTATGCAATTACAGTGTTTTCAAACATATGTTTTTATGCAATTACAATTTCTTTCCACAATGTTTTTAAACGAATGCTGATAATACTAGCTTTACGATTAAAAAAACTAGGCCATCTCAACTCAAACTAGGTTTTCCAAAGATACTTGGGTCGCACAATTTAAAGTTCAAGTTGGCCTTCTGAAGGTCGTATTTACCAGTCAAGATGAACATACCGATAGAAACCCATGACGCCGAAAACATATTGACTGCCTTTTGGCATTAAGACGAAATTTAGTAGGCGTGTAACAATAGCAAATGTAATTTGAATATACGAGTTGAAAATTTAACTTTTGTATAAAGTTAAATTTTCAGCTATTGTAAATCGGACCAAGTGGTCGCAGATGGTAACTATTTTGTTAATAAATACTTGTTATTTTTTGGTGATTTATGGCAGACGTAATTAAAGGAGGTACTAAAGGAAACGCCATAATAGTCTAGCGAAGTCAATTAAGTGAAACTTAACATCATTGGAATGTGACTATATTGTTTGAAATAGTGACGCATACAACCATATGATCCCCCATTGGCTTAATTCTTTGAGCTGGTACTCAAAACGACCTGAATAAATTTATACATATCGCATATCAGAAGCGATCAATTCGACAACGAACACGCACTCCTTTGAGATTCTTTGGAGTTTCCGAAAAATGCTTTAAACCTACGAAAATGCTCTTTGTGCTGAAACTACGTTCAATGAGTTTTAATTCAAAAGGGAAGTCTAGTATTTTAGGCTATATATTTATGCAACTACGCATATTTTTTGATACAACACTGCAAATTGGCTAAGTTAGATATAAAGTATAATAGCTGGTGTCCCCTAAATGTGCAACTTACAGCATAATTCTATCACATGAATCACTTGAATAATCACTTGAATGTCAATGTAGCGTAAATCCAATACCCAAAACGAGTTTTATATTTCACTCTTTCGCTTTATAAAATACTAAGTTGTCGTACAACAAATGAGAAACGTAAACTGTTGGTCTCCTTGTTAAATTAATTGCGCAATTCGAAAAATGTTCGATCACACACGAGCGCAAATACTATTATTTTTTCTTCAACCTTTGAAAAGGTATGAGCGACGAAAAAGAACACCCACAGCGAAAAACTGTGAAACAGCTGAACGGCAGGCATTTAACAATAGACGCCTTTATTCATCGCAAGCGGCGACCGTAGGATAATGAAAAACTATTAGTGAGTGTAATTAAATTACGTTAAAATAAATGACAGTGTTTCGGTCACCTTGGCTGTTGCCGCTACGCCGTCTTCACAATCGAGAACTAGTGCGTCGACATCAAGACTCTGGACTCTCTCGATTTTCAACATTTCAGTGCCGGGAACGTACAGACACGCGCGCCGGGGAACAAACTTCTTAAAGTAAGGTTCTACCGGACCGGAACTTTTCAGGCGGACCTGCCGTGTCAGGCAAGTGACACCTCGAAACATCCAGAAGAACATTACTCTCGAAGTGGTTGCTAAAAACTGTCACACTCGCAGCGTTGCTTCTCGTTCTTGACTAAGAACCGAAATTCCAGGCACCAAAGATACCACAATTTTATTTAATTGACTTAGCGCCGTAATCAGCCGCTTATAGAACAACCCCGCGATGAGACAAAAACATGCGCGGAGAGATCTCGCCTGGCATGTCGGGGCGCAACTTCGAAACAGGATCTTTCAAGAAGTCATTTGCACGACAGTTAACCAAAAAAATTGGATTCGAAAGGACAGATCCGAGTTCCAAGAGATCTTTATAAAAGAGAACTCCGAGCATACTGATGAATTAGTTGTTTGACTGCAGCGAAATGTTGGAAATCCCCGAACAGGGTTTTGTGAATTATTCTGCAGCCCCTGTACCAATGTACCCACAGAGAGAAGATGAGGGACTTATAATATTTAACATCCAAAATTTGGCAGAACACGTACAAATATTTTCCTCTAGCATATAGAACAATGATTGATGGTCTACGTTACAAAAGGTAGCTGTTTGTTGACAACGAGAATAAGTATTATTTTACGCCGTTGTTCTGCGGTGACAGATGCCTCGCCTTCCTACCCTCAACCAAAGGGTTCTTAAACTCCAAAACAATGCTTGGTGACTGATTAGCGTTAACGCGTGCGTTTAGCGTGCTCAGGTGTTTGGGTGTGTCCTGTTTTCTTTATCGTATTCTTATAATTAGATTGCTGTGTGTGCTGTGACCAAAAGTTCGATCACCATGACTCTATCGAAGTTTCTCGGTTCGCGCGTAGACCAACTCGACGCGTTGGAGCTCGACGACCAAATCTTTGCCATTCTGAAAGATCAGCAGGCCAGTGCGTTCAAGTATTTCGAGCACAGCAAAATACTGGCGTTCTGGTCACTCGAGGTGGATGCCATTATCAAAGCGGCCCTCTTCAGTGTGCTGCTATTGCAAAACCGGCCTGCGACAATCGGTCAGTCCCTTCTTGACCTATCGATGGTCGACCGTAGCGGTAAACCGCTGATGAAGTGGAAGCTCTGCTCGCTCGTGCTGCTGCTAGCCGGAACCCGCTGGTTCCGGGAGCGGTGTCTGACGAGCGCACTAAACATCTTCATACACGACCAGGCACGCGCCGAACGGTGTGCGACAATAACGGATGGAATCATCCGTCTGGCCGGGGTCGTGAATTTCTACGCATTCATCACTCAGAGCCAGTACCCAAGCCTTCTCTACCGGCTATTTGGTGTCCAGCTTCACTATTCCAAGCCTCCAACCATCCGCCAGCCGGACTACGAGACCCTCTCGCGGGAACTACTGTGGACGAGTTTCGCCGAGTTTCTCACATTCCTTCTACCGATCATCAATTCGACGAGAAGCCGCTCATTCTTACGAAATGCCCTCCGCAAGCTTTATGGGAAAAAGGCGCCTACCAAAGCCGGTGCCGCACACGAACGCAATCTCGCCGACTACAAGATATGCGCCATCTGCTCGAAACTGCCCACTCAGCCGCACGAGATCGGTTGTCGACACGTCTATTGTTACTATTGTGTGGCCAGCAACGTTCTAAGCGATGAGAGATTCGAATGTCCTCTGTGTAGCTTCGAAGCTCGGGGAATTCGGAGTGTGGTGCCCGCTAGGTTGCTGCAATAGGCGGGGCGTCGATGATGTTCGGGAATAAAGTAATGAAAATGTCAGTCAATATGGCACATTCTAATAGTGTGGAAATGTTATGCTTATTTATTTTGATTACATGAGTAAAGCATATATCGATTGTACAGATTAGTTAGCATTTGCAAAGATGATGTCATATGAATATGCATGTCTCCAAAAGGGGAAAAGAACATTAAGGAAAGGGTGGTCGTCTGTACTTAGTGTAATTGGCAGTTTTTGTTTTCATTTGCTGGCCCTGCGAATGTTACTTTTCTATCTGCTGATAATGCAGGGTTTTAAAAAGTCGAGCAATGCTGTAGGCACCAATTCAAAATGTAACTTCGTAATTAGCTTAGAGGCATATGTTGTTTCCGTAAAAGAGATCCTGAAGCATTAAGTTACTATGAATTGTATTCATTTATATGTATTATATTGTTGGTAATGCCTAAATCCTTCGGTACTGGCTTCCTGCAGATACTTTCTGTACACTTGGCTCTATTTAAATTAATCGATTCTCAGGTTTTACCTGCATTTATTTATCCATTCAAGTACAGTCAGTTTATATAAACAGTTGATTGCCAGCGAGATTTCTTGAGAGAAACATCTTAGTTATCAATTTGTCACTTCGTTTTTCTTTTTCGTGCCACGGATTTTTCAAACATAATGCAAATAGTTATAGCCATATAGCTATTATTATATTCACGTGTGCGGAAAGCGCACAAACCGTAATGCAATTTTTGAATAATTATGACCTTTAGATGTTATTAAAATTGGACTGAATTTTGTCCTGTATATAAAACGTTGTGATATATGAATGATATAGTCGGTAGCAATAGACACAGAGAAATATAAAGTATGTATAATGTGTTCGTATAATGATAATTTTCTATTGTCTAAATGTGCGATTGTCTTGTCAAAACAAATAAAACCCATGTCACTGTATATAACGCTTTGCTTAAATGTTCTCGTTGTCTTTCGTGTTTTTGCCAACGTCGGCGACATTCGCCCGGGTAACGCAGAGCGTGTGGGCCACAGAGGAGAAAAGCTTTTGGCCCAACCCTTACTTACAATTCTTATCTAAAAACTTCCTGAGATGAGTGAGTACTGTGTGCGCGTTACAAAGTTTTTATTCAATATGAAACGACATTGCAAGAAGCAGCCCGTGAAATACCGCCTAGAAATTCTCGGTTTTTTGATAAAACAGCAAGTTCTACCCGCACTATACAGTCACTAACAACGCTTCACAACTCAGAATCAGATTTGCCAGTTAGTCCGCAACACGCTTATTTATGAAAGTCAGTTGCTAAAGCCTGCGCTAAGGACATCCACCTAATGTAACAAACCGCTTTGACGTGCAGCAATGAGGACAAAAGACCTCAGGCAAACTTGTTGGTATCATCATCTTGCCAATGTTTGCGTATTTCGGGGTGGTGTATGCTAACAGTGACAATCTATAACCTTCTTGTAGGCATACAGAGTACTTAATACGTGCTTATATTTTGTTTCGAACCAGCATTGACAAATCAGTTAAAATAGAGCCTAATTAAGGCGATTGTCAGAGTATCTTCTAGATTGCACCTCCAGTGCACCGCCATTCAATATTTAGTAAGAACATTAGCGGGGAGAATTCAAACTTAAAGCGAGGAGAATTCTTGAAAAATACTCAGTTTAGATTAGGCTAAGAAAGGGAGGAAAAGTCGTCGAGGCTATAAGTTGAGTTACTGTATCACTGTGGCCCCTCGCATCTAGGTGGCCGTGCCAATTTAATACAGGGATGCATATGCGCCCATTAAAGGGCTTTTAATTTGGAAGCAGATCAGCTGTAGAAACGCTTGCCAGTATTGCCCTGTGAGCTGATCGACAAAATTGGTATTCGAAATCTTTAATAATCTTTATAAAAATTCAGTTTACAAAACAGAGCAGGCAGGCGTTTTGAAGTTTGCTTGTATCACCTCTTTGTTGTCACTCAACGGGCAAGTAGTTTGTCCACCCGTAGAAATGTTTCGTGCGATGCCTGGTAATGGCGGGCGAATATTACCGCCTTTTACTATGAAAATTAGGTATAGCGCAACCATTAAACTACTCGTTGGTTTTTATCTAAAACTAACTAAAAATCGCGTGGCTCTTTGGAAAAGACTAGAGCAGGGAAGAAGAACACATTTCAAAGACTGAATCATTATCAGTAGAAATCAAAGCAAAATAAACGCATATTGAAGATGAAAATCCATGCTTCGATATTCCGAACCACGCTGCCCTGTGCGCATGTTATTGCTGGTGCTCGAATAGACACTTTGTGTTAATCATTGCAATAGCCGCTGATATGCCTGTTTTAAAATAGGTACTGTCTGTGGTTTTCTATTAAGATAGGTACAACATCTAAATTTAAACAGCAAAAACGTGAATACAGTTAGGGGAGTTAGTCACGGGGTGATAGCGCTGAAGTAATAGTTCAGATCGTTGATGTCAAGTTAATTTCCCCTATATTATTAAAAAAAGTTTGGCATGGTTTATGTGCGTAATTTCAGCGCGATGCCCGTTCGACGCGCAGTTACCCATCGATTTGTTATAAAATCTAAAATTACTTGTTGCGAATAAGAATGTACTTTTGAGATATCTATATTTTAATCGCTTAATTCTTCTCTTCTTCTTGCTTAATTCTTCGGCTGATGGAGATTGCGATGGTTATGCCTTTGCGGGTCTAGTTTCTTCGAAATAAAATTTAATGCTTCAAAACCTACATGAGAAACCTAATAGTCTTTTTTATCGAAATTTATCAATTATATTATGTGAAGACGTCGGGTCATCAAGATTAGCACCCCTAGACAGTAGCACAAGGTTCTTGAACCACATTCCTTTAATTAGTGTTGTTTATTATGACGTCAGCAAAAAACAGGCTACAACAATGAGCCAGGCCGCATATAAAACGTTAGGAACGCTAGAAACGTTGAACGTTTTTTTGAAATCTTGGTAATGAGGGTCCTAGGTGTGACTCGAAATTTTCTATAGAAGTCTATACTTAGAGATTTTATTGGGAGGTTCTTCAAGACGCAGACAAAAGTTTATTTCTCTTTTTGGGACCGTACAATACAGCGTATTGATAAACATATCATGGGTTTTCTAAGTATAAAAAAAACTAATTCGTTTTTCAGCATCGCATGAACCAGAGTAGAAACACTTTCCGCATATGCAAGTTGGTCGAAATAAAAAACAAACTGATCGTTAGATGTTCCATTTGTTTCTAGAAAAGGACATTTAGCGACAGATACAACAAAGGAAGAGGCCGTTCTCAAACCGCATATGGCGAGGCGTTTTATGTTCAACTCAAGACACTCCACTTATTATCATCTTGGTTCAAGGTAACTCAAAACGATTAGGTGATTGATCTGGTAAACAACGTGGGAAAATTCACCTAGAAGTGGAATGTGTTGGTGAGGTTTGTAAAACTTCACCTGTTATTCTTTTAGAGCTACCTCTATACGAAGACATTTTTCGAAGCGCATAGAGAAGTTGTTAACATGATTCATATGAGCTGGTTTTTGATCAAGGTTAAGACCGTAGTTTAGTAAGCGTTAAGATTTGCAAGACTTATATCCATTATCGTTGTTCCCCATTTTGAGTGGTCTCTTGGCAGCTAGCCTGCAGGAACATAAAAACATGTAATGTCAATCCGACACTGTTAAGCTCCTTATGGATGCTCTACTACTTTCTCAAGCGGTACGGGATGTATGTCTGGAGATGCACTGACCGAGTTCAAAATGGTGTTTCCTCGTATCGCCGAGGTTGTTATCGATGAATATTACTAAGCACGCACGCACTTGTGGCGCCGTCATCGTATAAGTCTACGCTTAATAGTGATACTGTTGGAGAATGATTACTCACTTTGGTACAAACGCATTGATAAGAAGCTGCATTATTCAACACACCGCGTGACAACAGCATCGACGTCAGTAATGTAATTTTTGTCCTAGATATGAGTGCTGAGGCAGCCGCAAGGCTTTTCGGCAAGCTTCGGATTTGCTATAACATTGTTTAAGCCCTGTTTAAACATGAAAACGCATTAATATACCACACAGATCAAGAAGATTATGAGGTTCGTAGGAATAGGAATGTACCCCGTGCTCCTTTCGACTGCTAAGCCGAGCTAGTCCTGTTTTTAATACAGCTGCTTTTATACGAACGCTGATATGGTGTGATATGATGAGAATAAATTCACATAAAGAGAATTCAATATTCAAATATATTATTTATAGTTGAAGCACATATCTATAGGTATATTATCAGTAGTCGAACACTTAAAAAAGTACGCCTGAAAATTGGCCAGCTCATGGTCATAGTATATCTCGTATATTAATATTGCAATTATCTTTAATTTTACTTTTGCAGGGTTTATATATTGTCCCCTTTGGCTAATAGAGATGCATTGTATTGTATGGCCTGTAGTTCATTAGCCTCATACTTAAGCAAAAACAAGTACTTGAACGAACTTTTTTCAATGAATTAATAAAGGCATCTCTGTCTGACATAGCTATAGCATGACTAGGCATAATTTATCAACTATTATTTAATCTATCAATTTTATTAACAAACGTACCTTGAATGTGTAACCGTTATTCTTGGCTCTTCCGGTCGCAAGGTGCACACGAATGCACCAAACTACGGAGCCCGACTTAATAGATAAATCATTCAAACCAGATCAAATATTGGTCCTTATTGGTATTAGACTAGTCGTCTCAGATAATTGTATATTTGTCCCCATTGGTCTCAAATAACTGTTTTGGACCGCCTTTGTTATATATTTTGAAAATCAAGGGTGTAATGCCTTTGAAGTTGAGTTGTAAACTGTAGTCAGAGGGTCTTACGGTCCATTCAGCATTAAGCCTGAACACTAAGAACAATGCATTAAATTTGTATGAGCTAATGTAATCATAACGATATACTCATATCCGTGCCTAAATGTGTTGCTTTGTTTAGTCCATGCGCTCATTTACTTAACCCTAATGATGAAGCCCACCAGAAATTGAGGTGTGCTGACGTCCCTGCAACCGCTTTTCAACAGACACATAGCTCAAGGGTAACAATCTGCCAACAAATCTTTCCGTGCTTTGTTGTTATTAAGTTTGCGTTTTACGTAATTATCTAAGAAAGTTTAATCATTACCGGGGTCGTCTACTGCGGTGAAGTTTGGAGACCACATATAAAAAAATATAGATGATATCGAAAGAGCACAGGGCAAATTTGTCGATTTCCCGCCGCTAGGTGTAGAGTTGACCGTTCTTCTTTCAAATATTTTCGGCCCCAGTTGTTAGTATGTAGCCGACGTAACGCTCTTTCAATCGAATCTCAACATTTGACAGTCGTCAGAAGTACTTAGCATCCGGACGAATAATTGGTCATTTGTGGTCGTTTATGAGAGTGTTACCTTAAGAGATATCTTTTAAAATTACATGAAATATTAAAAATAAAGATTGACATATCTCAGGAAGACTAGCTTCGACATTATTTAGTAGTGACTTATAAATGTACATTTCCAATAAGAAAAATAAAATGGACATCTCAACCGCAAGTAATCTTAAGAAAGCTTTTTTGGTCACGTTGTACATAACTACGATGCCCGTGAGCTAGTACATGCAAAATGTTTCCCACTTTTGCAAATAACCGATCTAATATATGAATAACTCTTGCTTGGTTCTACGCTGAGATGTCCCTGTTTTCTTAAAGGGGTGTGCTGTCTGCGACACGATTAACCCGCTACAATACGTGTTACTTGCACGTTCAACATCCCCTATAATTTTCCTTCTTCTTCTCGTAATAAAAGTACACCGACCGAAACTGTTTGCCGACGGAAAATTCCTTGCGGATTCACCAACCGGTTGAAGCTGGCTTAGTCCGCACTTGACAACCAATGCAGCCGTGTCAGAGATAACGGCTGACAGATTTCCAGACCGGGGTTAGCTAGAGCGGGGACACTTGCCGTTTACCGACGGGTGAAAACACGTAAGTAGGAGAACACGATAGAGAGATACGGTCTGTCTGTGCGGCGACCGAGCTCGATGCGGCTTGTCGCACTCACAGAGGACTGAGGGTGGATAAAGTGTCCATTTACTGAGCCTTTGCAGACATAGCAGAACGTCCGATAGACATGCGTTGTGACTGTGTGTGTTTGTGTACGCGACCACACTCACACAGACATGTAGACAAAATATTGTGTTCTTAACGATTCTATCTATTTATAAAAAATATCTAAATATATATATAAATTTATATCTAGCCAGATTGATAGCTTAGTTGTGTAGTTACGTTACTTTTGTTAGCTGTCGTCATATTCCCCTTTAAAGCATTCAGCCTTTCAAGAATTTTTCTAGCGGATACTGATTAACTGATTAAAAATGACTTTCAAACGTATCGCGCTTACCTGAAGGCGAAATAGTCAGTTTCAAAAACATCAGATCTTGATTGAATAATACTACAAGTTATTTCAAGTTTATTATTAATTAGCAGTTTAATAGTTCAGCTGCATTGTGGAGCTGAAATAGATGCTGTTAAACTAGACACTGTTTAACGCTAAGAGAGAATTGCCGTAGCAGATGTAAGTGAAAACAAATCGCTACCAAACCACCGGTTTTCGTCCCTTTAAAAAAATTCTTCTGTCAATTCATGTTTCTTACATATGATTTAAAAATTTTCTAAATCCGCCAGTGTGTCATATGGTGGTTAAGTAAATGGCGATTCCAGTTTGAGGTACGGATCTAAAATCTTATAGAAAGCCTTTGTGTTTTAACCTCGCACCCGCTCTCGCTTGAAGTAATGCAAAGTTAGAAAAGAACGGTATACATATGTGAACTAAGAATATACGCTAGTACAAGTTTCACATGGGCCTTTTAATAAGGCAGACTTGTCATCGTAAATGGAGTTTATTGGAACCCTCATGTGAGGCAATCCGTTTATTTCATGTTGATTTGTCTCTATCATTCACATGTCAAAATATCGTTATGAGAACTTGATATTACGGGACTCTAAGCGCCATAAGCTTCACGCATAACACCGAATGAAAGATTCTGAATGGGTTTCCGATATGCCCTACAAGTATAATTTAGCGTTCCACTTAAGATATATAATTCCAAACATATAATACGTAAATGAACTGAAATTATGGTCTGTTGGTCACTGTAGTTTCCTAGATCAGATTTATGAATAATTACGCGTTACCTTTGTGGTTCTTGTGAATATTTAAGTTATTTGTTCTTTTTCATGTGTACAACAACTGTATTTGCCAAATTTATCGTCTAAAACCTACTCTAATATTATCTCTCTTAAACGAAACCTGTGACCTAAACGTAAGTTGTAGGCGTTGCTTCTCCATTTCTGAATGATTAAGAAAGCTTTTTGATCGTCGTCTAACACTTTACGGAAAATTTCACGCCTCATGACTTCACGAAGTTTGGAGCTGTTTTGACCACACCCTCCTTCCCTCCGGTACTGAGCACCTTGACTGCACTCTTTTTCACGAAACAGAACAAAATAGCTTCCGATCTTCTTTACGGTTGTACACGATGATAGCCAATGATTACCAGCGTTTCTCATTTGAAGCGACCTTTGATGTAACGTCGACAGTAATTTACAAGGGGTATTCCAGGTTGTTGTTTGTTTCGAATGGCGGTTATGTTCTGCATTGAATCGCCGATTAATTTATATTCATCTGGAGATACCATCTTTCTATTTTTATGTCTTACCACTCGACACTTTAAAGCAATTGTGTTTTCAGAAGTAGAAGAACTTTCCAACATTTTCCCTATATGCTCGTTGCGAAACCTCAGGAATTCAGAAAAACTGAGCCTCATAAATGTGCTACTTAGCTTCTATATTTAGACTGGCACACAAATAACCACGAACACATTTCAATTTTGGTTTCTCTTGTATCAAGCTGAGTAAGCCATTTATAGGAATATAGATGCAGTAGAACATATACTTGAATATATTTAACAAATTTAAGTTGAACAATTGAAGATGAAGAATTGTGTAGCAATCAGGTGCATTAAAGAAGCTAATTTAAGAAACAGCGAGCTATAGAAAATTGCAGGTCCTTTACAGAGTTAGTATATCACGTTCCTATCATAAGTTAGCATATCACGTACTTAACTGCCCTGCTTACTGTAACCGTGGAACAAAAAATTATATCAAGGAAGCCATTTTTCTAAATACTTGAGTCGATGGGTCACATTTTCCATGGAGTTGTAACTTTTTCTTATACTTAAAGCACGGCAGTTAAGGACAAAGTTGTGAAATGGACGTAAGAAACTGCAGATGCACAACATGCGGTTAAATCAATTTTTCAAGTATGAAATAATGTCCCTTACGCTTTCAATCAAATTATTTTCAGCGGGAAAAAAGTTTTACACTAATTATATTCGTATCGTATTCGTGTTCATGATGTAATCTAGAAACAAATAAATAGTTTCCATAAAGTTTTCAACAGAATCGGAAGTGCTCGGTTCTTTTCGAGTCCGCTCTAAACTTTTGTTTTCATTTATTTTATTTATCTTACTTATTTTACGCATTCTTGTTCATTTTTACTAAGAAGACTAAGTGTATCAACACGAACCCTGTTTACTTGCCTTTTTAGGGTAAATAAAATTGACAAATTAAACAAATTCACAAGGGCTCGTAATAAAACTAGAGCAAAAAGAAGGAAATCTCACTTGAACGTTCCGTGTTTAATGGAATTCCAATGAGAAGCTTGTTTATCTTGTGAAAGGGACATCACTTTACATTAAATGCGAGTTGTAGCAATGAAGAAGCAATGAATTGAGATCAATGAATTTTCTACAAAACTACAGTCGAGCAAATCTGCACTTTATTTTAGTATTTGGCCACAAATTTTATCCGAAAATTTGACACAACACGAATTTGCCCACGAGAATTATGATCACAAGATGTTCTCTTACCTATACTGTACTATGCAAGAGGACCCCTGCCCGAAACTCGAAACGAGTACGTTATACTCGACTAGTGTGTTACCTGTGATGGGGAAATCGTTTGTGAAACGGTTGCATCATCTGGTCTACAGCAAATATGCAGTTTGTCGCAATTCGGACAGAATCCAAAGACCAAGTGGGTGGGAGTCCTTCGAAGGGGCAATCCCATTTTGCATGCAAGCAAGCGTTATATAATGCCACCTTGAATTAATTACGTAAAAGAAAAGTTTAATCACCCCAACAAAGAGTGTAGATAGATAAAGTACTTGTTTCCCAGATACAACATCAGCCCTATCTTATAGATACAAACATACCGACACGAGATGATTTAATCTGAATGTTAACAGGAACCTAGATTCTAGTTGAGTAGTACAGTGTCTTAGACTGCTTTTACGAGATGGTAGTTAATACGAATTTTTGTATTTAAGGAAAAAGTGTGAAACTGTGATGTTATTTAGAAACATATTTATGTGGAATAAATAAGATGTTGCTCTTCTTCTAGAAACAATCACAAGTCTGTAGCGTTTTGGTTAATGTTATCCCGGACCAGCTGAAGGTTGAGGTCAGTCTACAATATAATCAAACATGCCGTAGCATAAACTGACCGGGAACAAATTTACATACGCATGGAACCTTTAACAAAAATATGATGTACGTGTATTTCGTAGATTAAGAACATGCACGAGAACTAATTCAGTGTGAGTCAGTGAAGAGCTTTACAGAGTTAAGGATAGAATTTTTAACTGAACGCAAATCCTTATTTTGGTTCCTAAAGTTTTGTGTGACTGTTAATGCCATTGTGTCGAAAACCTTTCATGTTAAAGCAGGTCTATTACAGGCGTTTTGTCTTCGTTTCTCTGAATTGTTTTCATCAGCCAGATTGACCTTCGAGGTCTGAGTATATTTTTGAGAAAATAGGCAACCTTCTCGCAACAGCCTTGGAGTTGCATCGATAGCTTATAGGAAACAAGGTGGGCAGTCAAGTAATAGAAATAGCAAAGTCAGTGCGGTGGGTTAAATCGATCCGAAGTTTTGACGTAAAAGGTGTGCTCCAAAACGAACGCTGGATGATAACTAAAAATATGCCGTCTGGCGCACAAACAGCTAATGTAGGACTACTTAGAACAGAATGAACAAATTAAGCATGTTGCAATATTAAATATATGAACAGTGTGAGGTTTTATTTCCTTTAGAAAAACAAACGAATCCTGATCAGAATCCGAGATCTTTTCGCTGGCGTGCCTCAAACAAGATCCCTGGCTTCTTCCGTTTGATGAACTCTAGGAAATGCAGAAGAAGTTGTTACCCTATCACGACGCCCCGCTCTTCCTGCGATGCAGCCGCCTTACATGCTTCCTGCCACGACTAGATATCCGGGCCTGGGTTAATGTCAACCTGGAGATTAGTACGGCTATCCTACGTTCAACGTTTGGTCAACTCTGGCTGCACCGGTGGTAATGTTCCACACTGCGTTCCTTTGCCTCACTCCCCTCCCTTCAGAATCGAAGGTATAGAAACATTCTAACAGTGGTTTACTCAGCGTCGAGTAACATCTAAAAGGTATTCTCTGTCCTCCAAAACGGAGAAAGAGAAAAGTAGGAAGAAAGGTCTTCTCATTACGGAGTCATCGGGAGTCCCACCAAAGAGATCTTGACTTCTCCATTCCTCTGTATTAACCGTCTTCGTGTGCGTTGGCCCCTTCTCTGCTCTATGCGCAAGAATGACCATGTACACTAACTTATATGTCAGCAAAACTGGCGATGCATTCGTGAATATGCGATACGAATTTTCTAGCCCGCGTTGATGGGAACACAATCATTAATGTAGCTAGTTATGCTTTAGTTTAGGTCTTTGAACATCTACATGTCATTGTCAGCGTGTATATCCGATATGGATGAATGCCTGCGCATAGATGAGGAGGTATCTAGATAATTGTTTATTGAAACTTGTTTATTGAAAGGAAAACGCCTTAATAAAATGAATTGATCTCATTAATGCACCCGTCAAAACCATGTAGACGGGTTATCACAATGAGACAATGCTAATGACGTATTAGGGGTCAGCACCGGTCTGCCATATTCGTGCGGCCCCAAGCAGCACCGAGTACTCTGTGTGGCCGGAGTCTGCTCGATGCCCTCTCCTTTTCAACCTTACGGTGTCTCGGAATGTTCTCCGTACTTCGTCGTCGACGCGTTTTCTTCGACACTCTTCCAGAATCTCTCCATGCATGGCTGAGCCGCTAACTGGCAGCGATCTATCACCGACTAGGAGAACTACACTCACCCAGTCACAGTGCCGAGAAAGGTGCACGTAGCCTTGTGGTAAATAGATGCATTTCTAAGTATAATCTCGACAGCAACTAGAGATGGCGGCGATCTGCTTCGATAGATCGGTAGCTGTAGCGGTCTGCTGATGCAACGCGCTTACGCCTAAGGATTCTTGTTACAGTCTGAGAGATAACGGCGGTCTGCTAGTGAGACATGTCTCTGCACAGGCTTGACAAGTGTGCCTTGTAACGTTATGTTGTTTGGTTTGCAACATTAGAGTAGGCGATATTCATAGTGGTATAATTGCCAGCATTTTTGTCAAAGAAAATCTGAACTTAGAATGTGGCATGTAATGAAAATGATGTCTATGGATATGAAATTCACCGTGTGTTCGGCCACCTTCAACTCGCCAACGCTCTGTATGAAAGTTTTTCGGTCTGCATTTCAAAAGAGAGTGCAAACCTTAGTGAGCAATCAGACGAAATTTTGGATGGTTGTAGAAATATACATATGGTTAGTTAATTTTGTTTCATTCAATCAAAAGGCCTATGAAAATAGCGCAATGGATTAACAGATCTTACTATATGACCGGCGTGCCTAAAACCAACTCAAAGTCGATTTACTGTAGTACAATAATGGTCTCTCAGCGTGAAAAATTTTTAAATAGAATGGCGCCTCATATGAGCGGGTTTTATGTGTGACTCATAGGATAATAATAATAATTCCAGGATTTGCTTTGCGTGTTTTTAAAAAGTGGGGCTCAAGGAACCTTCACTAAATAAAACTAAAGCTTGAACTTACGAGACAGTCGAGCTCGGTGGCTTGGTGTATTGGTATGCGCCTTGCGACTGGAGGAGACACGTAGATGCACGGGTTCGATCCCCGCCGGTGCACATTTACATTTATATGGGGTCCGCTTTACAAAGTAATACAAAAACTGCTACCATGGACGTCAAATGTTGGCTAATGGTCAGTTTCAAAAAATACTTCTTAGATGAACTTACTAAGACATTATGTATGTTTCCTGAAGTAGCTTTTTACAATATTGTGCAACTTCTAAGATCAAAGATCTAGAATTAATTCACCGATTTGACGCAGCAGAAATTTCAATTTCACCACGTAAAATACTTTTTAGGATTTAGGAGAGGTAAAAAAATTAATAAAGGGAGTTTATATTTAGCTAGATTCTTTCATGAGCATAACGTACAGAGAAAAACATATTACAAGCGTTCCCTTATTACACGTTCGTTAAACACTCTTAAATACGAAATCATCGCGCGTTGTTTCAACGTATCTCCGCTAAAGTTTTAGCTTACCGGTGCGCTCATAACCTACAGGTTCCTACTATCGCATTTCTACTTCGGTTTCTAGTTCTGGCTATTCAAATAGGGGCTAAGACTTTAACGAAGTATTTAGGGTAGAGTAAAAATCTGGTCACCCTTCCGTTCAACGTTTACATTGTGCGGAACGCAGCAACACTTACCTTTTTACCTATCATCGACAACCGCACATTGCTACCTTGCAAATATTTTACGTGGCGTTGGGAGTATATTTGTGCGTTTGAAATTGGATCATGCTAATAAAACGACACAAATTACACTTCAAGTCAACTGTATCTGGGCGCAGGAGTAAACATGCATTTGCCATTGATAAATTATCCAGGTCTGATTTCATTAGAGGATGTTGTCAAAACATAAATTTCCGAACGGGACAGATAATAAAAGAGCTGTATGAATCAGTGTAATCGTTACCAATAACCATTGAGAAAGCGTTTTAGTGGGCACCTTTTTTCTCAGGACCTAGCAAAGTTTGAGAAAATCGTTTTTATTGTTAACCAATAATAATTGATAACCAATTTCACTCTTGATGGCCTTTGTAAACGTGGTTTATTCTAACCGGAGCGGATAATGTTGAGGATGAGCTGGTACTTCCTAAGCTCTCGGTAGACTCACTCCCTAGGTGGGAAGTGGCAATGAAATCAGCCCTCCTGTAAATGAGAGAGCAGATACTTCAGTTCTCCAACGATCATTTCTCCAATGGCACGCCGTATAGTGGGTGAACGGTAAACTTGAAAAATTATTAGAGCAAGGCAGACAATTGCTGGCGGTGTCTTTTCCCTACGACAGTTGCAATCATATCTATTTCGCCGAGGCTATCTCGCCATTGGTTCTTTAACAGAGATTAAGTGAAATGATATGAGAAGGGAAAGAGGTGAGAAGGGAGCGATGCCTGCAAGACAGATGGCATCTTACCATAAGATTAGTCTAAGCGCTTCTACATCTACACGACTTTGAACGACCGCAGACGTGCGGCAAGCTAGATTCAAGTATTCTGGTGTCGTTCCAGTTTTAAATAAAGAGGTTTATGGGAAGAGTTGTATTGCTAAAGATTTTACGACCCTATTTTTTTCTTGTCAGTTGAAAGAACGGTCAGCATATTTACGGTATCAAATAGAGTTGTTGACATAGATTATTGCTGTGAATGTCTACTGGAGATTGTTCGTCACACCCTACTTTTGGTCTTGCGAGCTACCATAAGTGATGGAAGCTTACACATATGTATGCATAAGGAAACATCCTTGACTCGGCCTAAAAGCTCGTTCCCATTTTGTCTTTCAATACTGGACGCACAGTGTGTCTACATCACATCAGCACTCTTCTTGGTCTACGCATACCTCTTTGTTAAATCAGGTTTTCTGTCTCAAGACTCTACTTGCGTGTTCATACCCCACTACCTGTCTCTATGTTGTACTTGAAACACAATTACAAGGTGATACGTAGCCATTCATTCGGGATAATCTGACTCAGCTTATTTTGACGGAGTGAGATCAGCGATAGCAGCAGAATGGTGAACGGGAATACCTAAAAGACAAATTTGTTTTTAAAAAATACATGTTCACTAGGTCGCACATGGGGATGGCGCTTGTGTCTGCCCATTACTAAAATACTCGAGTAGAAGCTTTATTGGAAAAATCGTACCATGGCCAACAAGTTCATTTTATTGACAATTGAAAATGCTCAGAGAACGAGGTGGAATAATTACTGTTATATGTCCGAATTTTTCTTACTCGGAATTATCGTTAGTTAAGCCAATGGATAAAACCTTCCATTGTTTATCACGCGAATAGGAAAGTTAAATTGAAAATTCAAATATTTGATGCGTGCCAAATGGTAACCCGGTATTGATGCGATCATATTGCAGGACTGAACGTCTCGTCGACACTTGTTACTTAGCTTCATGATACGTGTTTAGTTTAGTACTCCTCGTATGCACAGTTTAGATTTTGATAACATACCACCATTATCAGCTTAAGTTTCCCTTCATAGGATTTTGACTCGGTCATACATGCGTGTCAAACCTTATAAAACTTTGAAATGTAGATTTGTGTGAGCAAAATGGTCGGAGTAGGTCACCAACAACGCATTTGAAACTTTTTCACAATAGCTTAAACTTTAGTAAGCTTACTATAACGAAAAATTCGAGTGCTAGTTCTAAATAAAAAATGTTTTTGGGCTAATAATCTGTCGACTTAAACTGTGAGGGCATCGAACCGTATCACTAGCGAAAAAGTAAAACCTTGTTAGTCCTTGACCTAGTTCAGAGCTTGTTTCAGAAGAACTTGGGAAAATGCACAGGAAGTCTGTTTTTAGTACTGCTTCAATCATCAGCTAGATAGGCTTTCCCTCTTGTGTAATCCATCAAGAGAACAAGTGAAAGAGTCAACCCATACTGACAGCGCGGGTCCTTATCTGCGTCCGATGTTTCCGTCGTATTGCTCATTCTGATTCGCCTTTGTGCTACAACGTAGCTTACATAAAATTAGCGACGATGGTCCAGCCACGTGGTCTTCATCACGGAATGTCCAAGCCTATGTGGAGTTAATACCGAAGGGCCGCTTTGATTGTCTCTCAAGGTTGACCGCTTTCTCTACGAATTTTCCACTCTCTTTAATATATGAATGCGTCAACAATCTTACCAGTATAACAGAAAATTCCCTCTCGTTTCAAGCGTTTTCAATCCGACGGAGATATAATATACGGCCCGTGGTCGTCTCATTACGTCGTTTGCCTCACTGCGCCATTTTCCTTCGTTTATTACCAACCTTTTTGCCAAGCTGCCGTAATGATTTCGCGTTTTTCCAAATTACCGTCGCTCATCCGGCTTCTCCTTAGGCTGCATGAGTAAGTTTCTGATTTCGGATTATATCCCATCCCTACCTGACAACCAGTTCCTATGAAAAAATGTATCCCAATACCATAGCCGTCTCAGTAGAGGCGGTTTAATAGACCACAAGAATTGAGAGAACATAGCTCGTCGTAACATTCCTTTATCCTCTTCCAATTTTATACCTTTTGACCAAATTGGCTCTGCGTAGAAAAAGGATAACACCCGCCTAGCTGAAGTCGATTTTGGAATCTAGAGATATTACCAAACACAGGTATCTGCTCTTCAGCGTCTCTTGTGAGATGAATTGGCTAAATGTTAAATCACTTTTTCCGTGTCTTTCGTTCTACCTTTCAGGCCAAATATAGTCCTGTAAATGTCCAATGAAATGACACATCAGGAAGGTGGGTTTTATAACTGACCACGTAATCCCAACGTTCAAATTGGTAGACGAGGCAAAGTTGCAAGTTTTAATGAGGTCTGATCACACTGTTAATTTTATTGAAATACTTGGCTGTCCATAAGCCAAAAAGAAGTAAAGATGGATGTCGGACGCAGACTGAATAGTAGAGATTCGAACCATTATTATTATGTAGACAGGGTCGAATGCAAAACAGCTATGAGATGTAAATGAGCAAACATTGCTAGAAGACCCTGGATTTTCACGAATCTAATGACTTCTACGTCGGTCAAGAACGAAATCTTTCGAAACATATGTAATCTGAGCATCAAAAATCCTGAACGAGTGAGGTAAAATAAAAACCAATAAGTACACAAATGGACTGAATTTAATTATGTCGGCTAGGGGACAATATCCAAGGAAAAACCCTAATACATCCAAAAATGATCGAAGCAAATCTCTTAATACGTTATTTGGAGACTGAAAGGGTGAACCCGTTGAGCGCTTCAGAATAAACTCTCTGTAAAACTCCAACCTCGACGTCTTAATAAGTGAAAGGTTTGACATAACTATTTATGCTTAGCACAGGCAGGCTACAAGTCGTAATGGCTCACTCAATTGACTAATTAGACTAATTACTAATAGACTGTAAAGGTGACGTCTTCAATGTTACTTCTCTTTCAGCCAAGGATTTAAAGCAAGTCATGAAAAATTTCGTGGATTATCGTATTCTTCTATTATATTCTTCGTCTGGTTAAATGCTTCCGGCGGTATTGCACCCAACTTCGCTGTCCTACCGCAAAATTATTTCAGGCTTAGACAACCTCGTTGTTGGTGAACCCAGGCGGTTAGGGAACCTTGAATTATGTCCGTCTTCTCGTTTGCTTTGGCTGTGCTTTGGAGTTCAACACACCCCAAAAGGTCGTCTTCCACCCCGTCAATTAACTAAGCCATATCTCCATTTTCCTGTGCTCTATTTCGACACGCAGGACAAAAAGGATCAGAGAACAGCTTTGCCATCTACGTCTTCCAAGCAGCAACAACTAGGAAAACGACAATGAAAATAACATGCCTAACGACGCATCGCAATTGGGACATTGTCTGTCGATAAATCTGCGCTGTGCTCCGAGGTCCCTCCATTTAAATCAGCGTCACCCATTGTCGCCCATGTGAGGATAAAGAGATGCATTTTGGACGTGCGAAGCGAATTTTCTGCTGCTGGGTCGTTGCCGCATAATGCCTATGGGCTTCCCGTAATTGCGCTATTTACCAAATGTCTCAGCTTGGATGACAAAGACACATTAAGAGGAGGCTGGGCTGCTTCGACCAAATTTGCCTATTGAGTTGTCCCGGTAAAAACCGGTTTTCGCGCCCTTCCGACGTGTTTATTGTTGCCTATTCAACGTCTCGACGTGTCTGCTCGCTTAAGGGGCTTATTAATGACGTCACTAGATTGTTCGAGACTGTGGGCCGAACGATCTATGATGTTCATGTGCGTTTGAGTGCGTATAGTTCCATAGGGCTGCTGTGTGTGTCTGGGTGTAACATAATGGGTCACACGATGGGCATTCTTCGTGGCTAACACTGATACCAAACGAACGTTAACGTTGGTGTAAGGATAACAGGACAGTAAGCACAGATCGAAGAAAGGTAGAAGAACCCTTAGAATGCCGTGTAATGGGCGTCCATCGTAAACACGCTTGATAATAGTTGGCTACAGGTCTGTGTTTGGCAATGCTGATGATGGAAATCACATGGAACACCAGCGATGCGCTCCTCTAAACGTCTTTCCATCGCTCTCGCTTTCTCACCGCCTTCCTTTATTTCTATTTGTCCATCAAATATTATCGCCGCATTCTTTCGTTCTGCTGACGAGACGTCTGCCTGCGACGACTTGTGGCATTTCAGTTCACAGAGCATGTGTCGCTCTCACCATTTGCACGGTCACTTGGCGCGCGCTGCTACCTCATGCATGTTTGTCATCGGCTGTTTTTGTTGTCGCTCGCCCGTATCCGATCGTCGTCCGCCCTAGGCCACTTCTCCATTCGAACGCCAACGGCAACTCCGGCGATTTGTAAACATCATCACAAACATCCTTGACTGTCTTCTTCAGCTTCATGCTTTCTCCACCCCTGTCCGTAGGCATTCCTCCTCTCTCTGGGGCGTATGCCGGACACAACCCTCTCCACGGGACGGCAGGCGGAAAAAGAGAAACTGGCCGCTCGCGACAACCGAGCAGCAAAGTGATCTTGAGAGCGATCAGTTGCGCACGGGCGAGACGCGAACACGCCGAAACGAAGTCGAAGCTGAAGCCGAATCTAACGGCGAGACTGGAGACTCACACCATCGCGGAGCTGAGAACCTTCGCCTCGATACGATTGAGCCACCGAGGTGCACCAAGATTGTGAGAAAAGAAGGAACGATTGTTGGTCCCCAAAGAGGAGAACGCGAACGAAACGCACTGAGGGGATTGTGACGAGGTCGCTGCGCGCCAATCAACTAGGCTTGGGACGAACGCGGTCGGTGTAGAACTGAATGAATCTTGATCCGTTGGGTGGAGGTGAACGTTTACGACGACCATTCTTTCACTGGTGCCAACGAACGACAGCTGTTACACACGAACGGTCCATACGGTTCGCAAAGCGTGAAGAGTTGTAAGAAGTCAAATACTACCAAGGGATCCCCGTCACTTCCGAGTTAACACAGGAATGTTCGCCCGGGGAACCCGCCGAGTGCTGGGTGAGATCGCGAACACGAATAATGTAAGTCACATTATTGTTACGTACGCCCTAACCTCGTGTTTAACATATTAACCGTTACTTTAGCCGATGGGAGCAGATAAGTAGTAAAAAAGTGCTCCGTACATCACTTTTTCCATATGGAGAGATTTGCAAAGTTGCTTTTTTTACACTAATTATTTTTCGGTCTTCAGCCGTTTTTATTCTCTGGCACAAACTAAGAGAACTACAATATTATTATTATTTCAATTGAAAAAAAGGCAGGAAAGATCCCATGTGTCAGTATGTTACCGGTAACCAGGGTTTGTGTGTTGGTATAACTAATTTGTTTATATGCCGCCGGAGAGAGACTTTTGTCACTCTTTCTCGACATGTGCTTTTGCGGCGATTGGCTAGCTATCCATTTCTGCTGTTCGCAAGGGTTTTTCTTCTTTTAGTGAGTGATCAATAAAGCGAATTTGCCCCGTACTAAGATCTATCCGGTTCCTTCGGTCGGTGACCGACTACTTTAGCACTGTGATTAGATTTTCTGTCGTCCTTTGCGACTTCATCAATTCGCGACGACCGTTCTTCTTTGTCCGCGGCCTTGATAGACGACTGACAAGCGATGATTTTACAGTCGGAACAAGTAAGGACAGTGCAAAATGAAGTAACATCAGTTCGAATTGATTGGATTAAGTAGTGCCGAGTTAATGGAGCACCTTTCTTCTAATAATAAAATTTCGATTTGTTTGCAATACCATGATGAGAGTTCGTACTTGAAATTTGGCTGGGGGAAGGCTAATCGACCATTCTGATAAATCTTCAAGGGCTAGAAACGCTGTAAAGCACGTTACTGCATCGAGGATTTTCAGTTGCTCACACAGTGCCACCTAGAAAAAAGAAAATCTGCGCAACGATACGTGGGTAGTTAGGCCCCCGTATTGTATTTAGCTATCGCAGTTCGTAGTGACGCAGATAGTGCATTTTATACACATTACTTTTATAAGCTATGCATTGAAAAAGAACACGTTTATGATGAACTTGGAAAATCGTTGGTCGCGACTTTGTTTAGGTGTCTATAACAATGTGCTCACGCACTCTTCGCCTTGCAACTTTACTTACCAAACGAACGAATTTTTCTACAAACCCAGTGAAAAATGATCAATGATGATTTACACGGAGTTTATTGGCCACTGGCCGTGCTGCTTTACCGCTACGTGTTAACTCGAACGTACTGAAGGGCAAATGCAGTAAGACACCCTCTATGTGGGCAAAAACTAGCAGTGCTGGTTATTTGTCAATGCATCATTAACATCGGCTCAAGGTTAATGAATTATATATTTTTTAAGGGTTGATCATCAGTCAACATGTTTATGGTCAATTTTTTGCTTTACTTTGCAAGACGGATTGCATAAGGCGCACTCCCTAAAAGCATAAAACGAGCCCCTTCTCGTGTTAACAAATTTGGCTTGATACGCTTGGTCTGATAAACTAAACTGCTCAGTGCAGATCAGGGTATCTTCACTCTAGCCCTTCACGTTCGCCGATTTTGAGGCTGATGCAGACCGAAATACGGCGTTACCCAGAGCCTGTTCGATCTCAGCTCTACGGAATATGTCAAATTCGGCGGACGAAACAAGTTTTTTGGTGCTGCCGAGCACCAGCAAACATTGTTACACACCTATAGGCCAAAACTAGCATCCGCAGAGCCAATCGGGGATTGCATTTGAAGTGAAAGTCAGGGCCATAATCAATATAACAGCTGTTTATCTTGCATTCCTTCCTCAGGTCAACGGTCTCGGTCCATCGGCTGTATTATGGGGCGCTATACATCCATAATACTGGTTAATAAACAAACTAACCGAGAGCCGTTACCGGTTCTCCTTGATAGCCATGTCAGACGTTCCCACATATCACCTGTTTGTTGTGAGTTTATTCGTCTCTTGTTCTCAATGGATGCTATCTTTTCAATTGTCTGGAAGGTACAACCACTTGCGCTTGTTACGCAATCAATTCCACATGTACGCGATTTCCTCTACCGGAGGCCGTCATTGGTTGCGTGTATGTATCGCCGACGTCGCCTGTGCACGCCAGGCAACATGACAAAAAGGTAAAACTAGTGCTTACTGGCATATATTATCATACCGCTAATTGCGCATTTTCTAAGCAACGAGCTCCGTGCCAGTTTAGCTCGCGTACGCTTCGGTAAACGGAGATCACCTGTACAATGACACCCTTGCGCATGTTGGGTTGGATTATTCGGAGCGTTACCGGCACGACTCCGGATATGCTGAGACTTCCGACGATTTCTCAGGGTAACGATTGCGGGGTCGCTTTCATACAGTCTAGCCGACGGCGAGGGCCCTCCTAGGGCGACGATCTATCCCTTTTATCGGTTGGACTCTCCTATCACCTGTAGACGATAATGGTTTTGACGCCGCCGCAACTATCAACCAGGCGTTGAACAAGATATTGAGTGCAAATCTCGTTGTGGTCTTGCGCTGGTGAGACCGACGCTGAGGTGTCAAGTAACACTGGCGACCATTGTCAGGTCCAACACATCGTCCATTTTGCATTGCGAAAGCCTGCGACGATATAGGTTAACCAGAGACACGCTGGCTGGACGCCAAGAGAAACAGTCTTTGATCGCCAGCTATGGCATCACGGGTCGCTTTACTTTGCAAATCACTCATGAATATGAGAGCCATCGTCCGATAGGCATACACGTATTTTACGAGTAGGTATAGATTGGGGCGTTTACTTACGCTGTTCTCGCATAGCAGCAATGCAGCGATCGCTTCGAGCTCACATACCTTGCAGGCGTATCATACTAGGGCGACCTTTGTTGCCTGATGCTTGTCAATGACTTCACTGTGATGTGTGTGGCTGTACGCAATATATATATATATATATATATGTGGCTGTACGCTATATATATATATATATATATATATATATATATATAT
>MNPL01008731.1:13844-25771 GCA_002081605.1 Tropilaelaps mercedesae | reverse complement strand
ATATATATATATATATATATATATATATATATTACCCTCAATATGCACATGTTTTCATTCAAAAGTTACATTTGATGTGTGGTATCCCAAACAGATTGTTTGAACTACACTTATCCGGTGTTTGGAACTGTGATTCGGTGAAACAACACCCATAGAAAGATCTGACTTACAATGACCCTTTGTCTGCTTTCACAAGTACGCTGTCGGCACCACGTTGAATGTACGTGAGCACTCCTACCCCACAACTGCTCCCTTGCTGGTCTCGAGTTACTCCTACCGCCTTCGAATTATCTGGAAGCAGCGCTTTTTGCTCAACTCCCAATTTCTCATTCATCATGAGCGTGTATAGTAGGACCTGTATTGACCAATAGTTATGGAAATGTTACTTCCTAAACTCTACTAACATGAATGAAAAGCGAAATAATATAAATGTCAAAAAATATGTTTTTTAATATTTTTGCAGCTCATTATTATCGTTATTTCTCGTTATTATCAGCGATCACTGTAGTAATATCCACTAATACTAATGTGAGCCTGCCAGCAACCAGGGGTCGCTACTTTTAAAGCTAATTACATAAAGAGTGCATCAATACTGCGGCTATGTATTACCTGTGCGTTATGTTCTCGAGAAAAGGAGGGCTTTCCTGTTTTCAGCTCCAGTGGCGCCTGCAATAATTACTTCTAAATTAATATTGAAACACGATCGTAGTTTAACAATGTTAAACTCTAAGTCGTTGCTCACAATTGGATGTGAGGTGGGATTAATAAATTAACACAAAAGACAGTTGATTTTGATTCTAAAAAACGGCACTTGAGCAAGGAAGAAATCTTTCTAATGTGAATAGCTGGAATTTTGGCGCACTCGTAACTAAAAATATTCAGTTTTCATGTTAGTATCGATATACGCTATTTTTTTGTATGGAATCATCTAAAAATTTATCATTAAGAGTACACATGACACGCCTGAATTGCGTTTGACTCGGATGTACGGTAATAGTTCAACTAAGTAAGCCACGAAGTAAAGACTTTAACCGGAGTAATATATCAAGCATTCGTAGTTGGCATGCCATGTTTGTATTACTCAAATTTTAATAAACGTTGCTATGTCATCAGCTTTAGGTATCACCATAGAGAGGATGATACCTAAAGCTCTCTTCTCTATCTAAAAAGTTCTCTATCTAAAATATAGATAAGTATGCTCTATTAATAACTCGTATAGAAAAATCTTCGTTCCTTGTACGCATAATAGTGTCTAATTCGTTGAATTAGAGACCTGTTTTACGCTGCTCTCTCCAGCTGCGATCTCGAGCTCGACAGTCATGTCCACCTTGCCTTTCAACCCAAGTCGAGGACACCAAATGTTTTCTTCGATGTCCACAACGTCTCGAACCCGAAAATCCTTACGGCCACCTGGACAGTTCTGTTTAATACAACGTAAAATAGACGAAACTCATTAAAAAAACCGTATATTGATCTCGAACGCAGTACATAGACGAAATATTTCTGTTTTTTAGGAATCGATTCCGTAAATATACGATTGGATAATACGCCATATCACAAGTTGGATTAAGTATCGTTAATGTATTAGATGGATTAATTATAAGAAGTAAGCACTTATGAATAACTGCCCGAGTTTTTTTCTTCTAAATATGTTCCTTTTAAGTCTTGAGTAAATAGACACGAATCGCAGAATGCCATCTAAATCTTGGAAAAACGTCATTCTATTATTTCTTAGTGTAGTATACAGCAACGCACCCCACGTATAAAACTCAATATGTGAGGCACCATCTTCAGTACATGCGCTTTAAGCTCATGGGGTGCTGTTCCAAGCAGACAAATGTCATGAAGGATCGATGATCGTTTGAAAATTTCGTCCGTAACCGCAATAATTTCCGAACGTTGAAGTTTTTCGCTGACGGCCTATATTATCGAAAAATTGAAATCAGTGTATTAGGCGGTGTGGCATATATACAGAATAACACTGACGTCGAATAACTTTCTCAGAGATTTTTAAGACACAGACACTAAATTAAAAAAGTGAACTTGATAAGATGCATCAGCCGTCCCAGCATTCAGTGCAGATCCTTAATTGCTAGCTATGTTTCGATATAAAACCGAACACATCACAGGTCTCACAGTTCGTATTATAGCTGGCCAGAGTTAAGCTCTCAAATAAAGCTGCAAGACACATTTTTTAACCAAGAAGTTTTCCATCCAAACCACTGTTTCAAGTGCGTACTAGTAATTAAACATACCCTTTGAAATACTTCATGTGCCACTGTCCCTACCAGCATATTGGCGTTGGGACCATCCAATTTCCTGAAAGAATATATTGCTATATTTTTGGCGCAATAATGTAATCATATTAATAGAAAAATAATTACGTACTTCAATTTAAAATAAATGAATGAATTAACAGAAATTCTGTTTTCATATTGCACCTAGCACACGCAATGTACCTGTACCGGCCTGTCAGTCACTGAGCTTTACTAATTGCGGTGTCTTTATCGACTAATTGCGCTTCAGAACAGCAAGATTGCGAGAAAATTTAGAAACAGCTTAGACAAGTGATAGTCATATTGCCCGCTCATACCTAAACTTTTGCTGTAGAAGGGCTTTGCGTGGACAAAACAAGCCGGCAGCAACAGTCGTCGCCGTCAATAGAACTTCTGGCCTAGAAACAGCCATGCCACCTAAAGATGAATCTATACGACAGACCGGTCCTCGAAACCAACCGAACACCGACACCTTGTAGAGAACGAAAGATACCAAACATTCCACCAGGGCCTGATTAGCTGCATATTCTTTTTGGGGATCTTAGGAAGAGTAAGTAATATTAATTAGAATGCAAAAAAGCTGCACATAACACTCTTTCGGTTAATTGAGCGAAATTATAGTCGATGACATGAACACCAAAATCATTCGAACAATAAGACCTTTATTTGCCAACATCGATGTATAAAAGATTGGGTGGATATGGAACAAGGGTAGATGCAAAGGAAACTCAAATACGAATTTATTTTTGACAAGATGGTGGTGTTTTAAAAATACGACAAACAGCTTATTGCACTGGTATTAGCATAAGAGTTTAACAATACAATTTTCATAATAAATTGACCACAAGTGACAGAATGTAATAAAAAATTTGAGCAATGAGAGATAAATAGTCAGAGCAGCATACGCTCTTATATATATATATATATATATACACAGGAATAACTTTGTCATCCAGAGCATTAATTTATAATAAATGAGGTAAAATAAGATTTGTTATGAAGTAAAGTCGTCATGTGAAAAGCTCACACTGGCCATAGGGTATCTCAGTGGGTTACTGATTTTGCGATTGGTTACCATGAACTAAATGGAATAACTCTAGTTAACAAAACTACGATTTGCTTAACGAATTCGACGTTTTATTACTTTTGCTGTTATTACCTACTTAGCGTGCACCACACATATCCACCACATATTAACGACTATTAGACCTTAAATATGAACGAAGCAGCTTCGAATTTTTAAAATTCTCACCTCCGTATTGGGTTCGAACCGTTCCGTTACCCATGTTCCTGCTAGGATAACGTACACTGTATCGCCAGGGTAGAAGCCAACACCATTTTCCTTGTTCATTAAGTCGTTTGTATTGGCTTTAGCATCAGCATCGCCTTTACGAGACTCCTCGGTTTTGTCAGCGTCTAATCTGACCACTCGGCCCACCAAAAGATTGGCCCCAGGTTTGCTCTCAAAACCGTCCACAAAACGGTCAACCACCAATACCACGATGTCCCGGCGCGGCTTTACGTGTAACATATCTGGCACACTCTCCTAGTGATCCGTTTGGCCGCGGAATCAGTGAAGAGGTATGAGAGTTTTTATTTCAGAATTGTACTAGCATCAACACCGCTAACACTGCACCTATAAACTGGATGCCTAGTGTCAATGTAATTACTATGCGTCTGCGAAGATTCACAGAAACCTACACGACCGCTCATGCACATAACATCGAAATTATGACGAGTTGAATTGTGTCCAAATGTTCAGTAAACCTTTAATGAACAATTACACAAGAGTTGTTGAAAAAGACAGTTCTAAATTAATATTCTGTAAAAGATACTCGAACTACAAAGCTTTAGGCACCTGTTATTATACCTGTGAATTTTGACGCGAGCTTACCTTATGGGCAATGCTGGTAGAATTTTTAACTGGAGACGAAATATTATCGAATAGGTCGTCAGAATCACACGAGTCATCATCCGTCTTCTTTTCTATCCGATTCTTCCTGACAATGGCCGTTGCGTTCTATAAGAGATTGTTAAAATACACTTGGCTTTAAGATAGTACGTGCTACATGCGCCCCTGTTACTGGCAGGTAATATAATAAGTATAAAAACTCGATTTATAATCTTCTGGGTCTAGATATTAGATGTAGATTATTTACAAGGCTCCAATAAAGCTAGTGCAATCTCCAAGGGAGCTCTGGCTCTCTGTACCTGTAGGCATAACGGGCTTTTGTTTACCACTGCACGCGCAGCTTTAATAGCCTTTTCGGGTGAAACTACAGCGGCTTGCGGCACGACGGGTGACTCGTGCTCCATCCGACTGCTGCTGTCTATATTCTCGTTAGATTCATGCTTATCCACAGGAAATAGATCAAAATGGTTTATTGCTAACTCTTCCGTTTGCGCCAAAGACGGTGAGACCACAGGCCGTGACCGCTGAAGAACTATCCGAGTTATACCCTAAAAGCAGGATTAAACAGCCAATAGTACAAAAACAATTGCGAAATGAAGTTGAAGAAAATTTACAGCAAATTATGTGCATTGCTTACGTATTTTTAATTTTATGTGCATCTAATTTTTTGCCTAAGCCTAAGTTTTTGTGGGGCACAGTAACGTCATCTTTTACATCACTATTGGGGAATTTGCCTGCTCTTGTCAGACGTAGCGAACAAAAGTGGAGAGGAACAAAAAAGAAACACAGCTCAGTGGGTAACTCTGTGGCGTTGCTGCGTGTTGTCTAAACTAGGCCTTGCTGTTTTCGTCAATAATATTTTAAACTTGTCAAATTCATTGCTATTTACATAGCAGCAGAAGAAGGTATATGGAAAGGCTCGGGCTTTATAGCATTGAAAGACTGCACACTGAAAGACAAATAAGGCTACAGATTAGCTACTCTTCCAGATATGTCAACAATTACGAACTAACGTAGCAAGGCACCTATTAATATAGCCATAGTACGATATGAAACGCTTACCTTTGACTTCGGTGAGGAACGTGGCTCTCCTGAGCTCTTCTTGTCCACTAGATGATGAACGTTTTCCTTGGGTGCTCCATTCCTATTATTGTTATCCACGTTTGCGCTTCTATTTCCTCCGTCCTCATGCTCTGCGTCACTCCCACTATTCTTGGTGTGATCCTCAGAGTTGGCTCTCTTGTTAGCTTTGCCGTACATCATCCTTACGCTTGTCGCAGCAAACTTTGGAGGCGAGCTTTTTGCCGCAGTTTTTGTGGGCGCTGTCTCGCGACTTTGCAAAGCACGAGCCTATAAATAAAAACGTATTATGTATATATAAGTTGAGCAAAGCAAGTCTCAAACTGAGGAGTCGCTCACTGATATTTTCTGTCTATTGTAACCCTTTTAACAAGTTTTAAGCTATATTATGTTTGTCACCGAAATATGCGTACATATCAATAAACCCTCTTTTGTTTTAAAAAGTCAATACCTTATTCTTGGGTACTTGAATGAATCGTGGCTGCGGTGGCTTTGGTGCGGGATCATCAACAATGTTTAGTGGAGGCAACTTGTGAATAACTTTAATTGACGATTTTAGTTCACCTTGCGCTCTGAACGATGGTCTGTGCGGCGCCACCGTTCTCTCTGTATAACTGTCGACTATACCCGGTTCCGCTGCTGTTGGCAAGTTGGCTGTGAAACAAAACAAAATAGTAATGGTAACGTCCTTATTTTCTGAAATCTGTCTACTCTTCTCAAATAGAAAATTTTGTTAGGGGTATAGGTGTTAGCTTCGCCCGAATAACCTCCGTAACGAACATAAAAAGCCGAAATGATGCGCTTTTGTCCAACCGCAGTTCGTGGACAAACTAACTGCTCCATCTCCATAGAGTAATACGACGTTACCCTAGAACTTTCTTCTTGTAATACTTCGAAGTAGAATCGAAAAGCTCTGAATAAGGCTGAAGGCAAAGGATTGATATCATAATGCAGTCACAGCGTAGCGCTGGGTCGCTACACCACCCCCGTATCAGATATATATATAGTGGTTTGCAACCCATGTAAATAAATTTTGCTTGTTCATCTTTAGTATCAAGTTAAATTTTCGCTAATTCCTTAGAATCGTTAGAAAAATTCCTGAGAGAAACGTAAGAATCGCTTTATATTTCTTTTCTTCCGTATCTACATACCAGGTAAGGTGTCGTCAAGTGTTATGGGATCATTCTTGTGCAGTCCTCCAAATTTGTTATGCCGTTTGGTCGCGAATCGCTCTATTTTTTCAGGGCTTTCTTCAGGTCGATTCCTTTTAATGGCTTTCTTTGTTTTTTCTGGCTCTTTTGAACCCGAACCTGACACAGTGCAAAACGTTTACTGCATTTTTAACATAAACATGTATAGTGCTCTGTTATAAGAAGGACTGTTGGTCTGACATTACGGCAAGATCAGCTTAAATAGCTATGTATGTATGGGTTGAATGGCTACTACTTCAATGGCAACTAGTCGGATAATTTGCTAAGGTGTCAAATTTAAAAAAATACGGACAAAACTCTGTGTATACAGATTTTCGTGATAAATCGAGTTTATTTTTGGTCTCTAGAGATAATTTACTAAATAACCGCTAACATAAAATCAGGATATTTACTTACTGGAAGCATCACGATTGTCACTAGAATTTGCGACTTTCGACGCGAAAAATCGATCGAGAGTTTTTTGTCCTTTTGCCAAAGTAGGCTTTCCAGTAGGCTAAAAAATAAGAATTAAATTTTGGTATAAGTTAAAATGAATTATGGCGATAGTCCTACTATATTCCTACTTACTTGTGGTTGCTAACACTTATTTTTAAATACTTTGATAAAAGCTCATATTGAAAAGCACAGGAAACAGCATACAAAGAACGATAAAGCCAGCAGTTATATGCTTAACACAGTGTTTCTATACTTCACACGCCGCGTTTGACTTGAAAAACCCGAACTTTAGTATCAAATATCGTAACAGGTTGGAATTGTTCCGAAGCTTTATTTACTCATAATTAGGACCTGTCGCTAGCCGAAACTCGAAAAACGTGCATATGGGACAAAGCTAGGTTCTTACTTCTGGCTCCACTATTACTACTATTAACTACACGCCAGTTGTGTATATATGGCTTCAGCAGCTTTCGATAAGTAATGTAGCGAGATAACAATTATGTAGAAATATGTATACTATTCACATGTGTCGTTAATGTGCGAGAATATAATATTAACATCGTGACATCTATTGAAAACAATGCGTGCACATTCTTTCATTTTTAATTATATTGCTTTATATATTTGTGCATATATACGCACATTATATCGATGCTTGTATCCCTTAGACTAAACTCCAGTGCAATAATTATTAATTAAAAGACAGTAGTAATAATTATTCGCCTTAGGCAATTTGCATATTTTTGTTCTAAAATTACCTTGCTCATCTTTGAGGACATTCTGAAGACTGTCAAGTGTTGCACCAGGTGGTTTACGACAATGATCATTTCCTCTATAGCGAACACTAGAAATCGTCCATGCGAAGTGAAAGCTACTATGGTCGACTTGCCTATCTTAAGCAGCGCAGACTCGACACAAATTCAAATTTTGGTATATACTACATCTGTATAAACGAGCTAGTCGCTCTATTTTCCAAGTTGAAAAGTCAGTTATAGTGGCAGCTCGCATCAGAAGGCTTGCTGTACCGTGCAGTGATCTCAAAGTAGAGATTCACAAAAGTCTCCGACTTCCGCGATGCTGTGGCTCCAATGGGATCGAACAGTAACGGTTTCGCGTCAGGAATAACGCGCGAAATAACGATTAATGGACACGGCACTTTCCCTTGTGGATGTGTGGGATTCCTGGGGCGACAGCGCGGCGCTCAAAATCAGCACTGCTGCGACGGCACCTGTTAACTCCCTTTGCGCGACAGCGAAAATTCGGGTCGGTGGAAACTTAGAGAAAGCCAAAATAGCTTAATGCTAAATTTACTACGTTGGTGACCTGCTAGGTGACTACCAGTATGTACTAAATACGGGAAAAGTATGCAAATGTAGTCAACCTAATTGTCTTACAAAACAATACCCTGAATGTCAAATGTAAGCTGAGGGTACGCCTTAAAAGACCTTAACGTGGTGTGGACTTCTGCCACGTTACACGTATGGGCCTGTTCAGCTCGCAGAATGCATTGGTTGATGTCTGAATTGGTTTTTAATGGGGCGGGACGGTGTCACATGATAAAGGTAAATCGCTTGCCGAATGGCAAATGTGCTCCTCATTTATGCATTATTTCTATGACGAATCTGCAGATAAATATACAATCTAGGTATAAACTAATGATGATGGTTAATCGTGAGTATAAGGGAAATCTATGCTCCATTAAAATGTAGATGCGTCGCGCCTGTAATCGTCAAACTGACCTTGTTAAAAATTTTTTACGGTGAAACGTTTAAAAAACGGTTGTTTTTCACTGAATTGGACCTTATCTAAGCCTATCGGATAGTCTGGGGTTAAATTTGACTAACCTGTTGAAAATTTCCAGGCGAAGCATGACCACCTTACAAAATGCCATGACATTTTAGCATAAATAATGCTCATGCACAGACGTAAGAATCTGAATTTCTTGGTAAGATTTTGCTTAAAAACGTGTTGCTTTTAAAGGTAAGCGCGCCCACTAAGTTAATTATTAACGGCCTGCTTTTTAGTTTTTTCTTTGGATAGCAAGATTTTACCAGATTGTCATACGGTTTTAAGCTAAAGCGGAGCTTTGGTTACTCAAAAATCGACACATTGTTTTTTATAGCCTGCTGTTCACTTACCTTACAAACAGACGAGACCACGCGTCTCGATCAGAACGCTGTTATTCTAGTACGATTACGCCATTAGCTTTAACGTTAACTAAAAAGTCTAAAGTTTCTTTCATTTTGTTTTAACTTGGGCCATGACTAAATTAAACATTTGATTTAGAAAAATTTTCTAGGCACATAACTTTTGGCATTCTAAGGCAGTCGCATCATTGTTTCGAAAAAAACAGTTGAATTTCAACTATCATACATTAAGGATGCTTACTATTTTCTTCGCCTGACAATGTTTTGCAAGGCTATTAGACTTGCACAATTTCAGAAGGTATCGGCCGAATGCTTCTTTGGTTTACAAATACGATTCGAATCTACGGTGTCTATACATTTTAATTAAAATATTCTGGGCTTAATTTTGTAATGGTATACAGAAGATATGGAATCAGTGTAACTTGGAAAATACCTGTGGGTTTTTATTATGGTTTGCTTAATAAAATAAATTGAATAAACTTCTTCACTTCGCTAAGTAGACTATCTGAGTATCGTATTTATAAATAGTGCACACTGCCGTCATATATATAGCATTTATTTTATTACTTTGTCGATATTTTCAGATCGGCTATAATAATGATCAATCCATCAGTTACATAACGAGCGGGCACGGGTCCATACCATCATCTTCTTCGTCCGGGCCCGCAGGGAGAAGAAAGCCCAAACGAACTGACGCACTTAAACCGCTATTTTTCGGGTGCACCAGTTGTGGGCTCGCCTGTGTTATCGCACCATCAGATCACCGTCCCCATCTCGCACAAACCAGACAAAACATTTCTCAACATATCCCATCTCTACCCATTTCCCTCTAATAACAGTCATTCCCTCTGCCCTCATATTTCTTTTTACCCTGCCCTCTTTATGTAAGAATCTCTTTAGTTGGGGTGCACGATACGGATATTCTGCCGTATATGTTTCCCATTATCCTGTTGCTCGATGTCGCTAACCTTCTATGTTCATCCCTATCCACCTTTCTTTTCGGCGCCCTTCACGCTGTCCTTCCTGTCACCCGATTGAATTCCTGCAGCGACTCATTTTCCTCCGCTCTCATATCAATTGTATTCTTTTTCACACACCCCTTTCCTCTTTTTTACCACTGCGCATTATCCCGTCACGCTTAATTATTCGAGCATGACTTATTCGTTCTCTCTTATCGAATTAACCTGCCTCTCGAGGATAGCTCATGGGTCTCGTTTTTCAGTTCATAATCACCATCATGATCAACACCATCACCTGGGGCATTATAGCTGTGTTGAGTCGCACATATTTCGCTCGCTCTCTCGCTTGCGCGCTTTCTCTCTCTCTTTCGCTCTATCTCTATCTCTCGTGCTCTGTTTCTTCTCTATTTTACAAACATTACCATCAATCTTTTCATCGTCGTCAGCCGCCAGCATCGGCTTCATGATGTTGCTCATCATCTTCAGCATGATCGGGATCAATCACGATTGTGATCAATTGATTCTATTCATCATCAATTAGTCAGTTGGTCAATCGATCATTAACCGAAACCATGACCACTGCTTCTTGTATTGTTAGCTTATCAACCAACGTTGTCTTAACAACGACATAGTAAACGCCACACGCTTTCGTTTGCACACATTGATGTTGTAGCTGTTCGTACACGTTTTTATCGTCTATGTTGTGCCTAATGGGGCTGGTGCTGGGTTTCCTTAGCGACTGGCGTTCTTTGTGATGACACGTTCAGGATGAGTCTGTGAGTGGTTCTGTGCTTGCCTCTCTGATTCCATTCCTTACAGTGGTGTCGCTTTCTGTCATGCAACGTGTGTATTTGTGTAGTTTACGATTAACAATTTGACACTATAGCGCTTCACTGAATTTCTAATAAAACAATGCGTTTAAGGTTTTCATGTGTGCGTGTTTTTTTTATGTATGTGTGAACGAGCTTTTACCTACTTCAATGGATCTCCTGCTGACCTCCATCAACCATATGTATTTTGTCTCCATAAGAATAGCAACTCTACGCTGTTCCATTTTCAGCAAACCGGCTCCAGATTTTATCTAAAATCATTACGTGGGTGCATTTTACATTGCCGGTATGTCGCTTGCTTGAGTATTTCTATTGTTTCTCAGTTGTAACCATATAAATTTCTGTTGCCGTCTTTGCTGCCTGATTACGGAGCTGAGATGGCTGCTTATGTTTAGATCAGAGCATGTGCGCGTCAAAATTTTGCAGGTTTCTCTTGTCCGTTACATTGCATGATCGTTTCTCTGCTAGTGAATTAGCGACTCTCATTTGAGTGTCAAGTGATCAAGGCAGGCTCTATTGTTGTTTATCCGAATGGTTTATATGAGTGCAGGCCTACGCAAACGAGACGTGCGGATTACATCTCGCATTTTTCTGCAATGTGTATCATATTAAACCGGTTGATTTGTCTCAATAGGTTTGTTATTGACGGAGAAGGTTTTTTATTCTTTGTGTCGATTGTTGTTGTTATTATTGTTGCAGCTCTTGTTTGTTGTTGTTGTTGTTGGGATATTACTTTTTTATAGGCGTTAACCAGATGTCTACCAACCTTTCTGACTTCGACAATTCATTTATTATTCTCAATAACGATTTGTAATTAGCTTGCTTTTCCTCACTTTCTTTCTCGGCTTCACATATGAAAATGGAATCGTTCTCCTATACTTGTATATATCAACCCGTTTCGTGTGGTACATATTACGTCTCCTTATCCCGTATCAACCCGGTTCATCGCCGCATCCACCAACCCTCGTTTAACCAAACCTATACCGTCTAAACTTCTCTCCGCCCCTACATTCTCCTATTTCGATAAGCCATTACCCCTCACGCCCCCAAGCTTCTCGAACTCCTCCCAAATCACCG
>MNPL01008731.1:0-13264 GCA_002081605.1 Tropilaelaps mercedesae | reverse complement strand
GCGACACCATCATCATTGTGTTTATAATTAGTATTATTATTATTACTTTTATTACCCTTGTTCACCTTTTGCGCTTCATCCACAGTTTTTGTTGTTTCTGTTGTTGTTGCTGCATCGTTAAGCCCATTATTATCTCTCTCTCTCAGTATCGGTATGATCATTATTAATTATCAGTGGCCATCATCGATCGCCATTAATCATCTCATAATTATAATAATATCATCATCATAATTATCGTATTATTATTATTATGATCATCAATAGTTGTTATTATTATAGTCAGTATTCATTCATCATCCATCGTCACCATCATTAATCAAATAGAAAACGATAGAGCGGCGCATGACACGGTACATCATCTCTGGAATATAATCGTAGTAATTAATAATCGTAATAAGCGTAGAGTATCGAGTTGACTTAGCAGAGAAGCAGGGCATATTATCGCCACCATGATCATCGATTCATTAATCTTTCAATCAATCATCACTATAACCAGCCTTCTTCAATCAATCCATTGTTCAATGATTATTAGCAATCGTTATTCCTTAATTTAATATGTGTGTGACTGTGTGTGCGCATCTAAATATTTGTATCTCGCATTAATATATCGCTTCATCAGTTTGCGATTCTGTGCTTTTTTGTTTGTCTGTTTGTGTTCCTGTCTGCAAGCATATCTTTACTTAGAGTCTCTCCTGATTCTGTGATTATTTGCTTGTCGGGTGATTTTCTGAGGAAATCTTGTGAAATCGCAATACTTCGTTCTTACAGGGTTATCAGCTGCTTAGTTTTCTGCTGAAGTTACAAAATTGTTCTTGTCGCTAGTTATCAATGATAGTTACTATTGATGAAAGTGTTATTTTTCATACCCGGTGCGATTTGATTTTTTAATTGATTACATTTTTTGTCACGTTTCAACTTAGAATCGAATAGACAACAAGTTGACTTTTTTTCGACTTGCATGGTTTAAAACCGCAGAGTTGAAGCTTTTTGTGAAGCTGTTTTTTAAAAAGATATGAATGTTTCTCACAATTTTTGCCAACATTATGATAAACAGATATGCTGTATACGTATGTGTGTGTGCGTGTGTTTGTGTACACCACGGCAAAATACTTGAATTAAGCTTTTAATTACATAAATTATTCACTTAATGTTATTTCATAGGTGCATTATTAGAAGGGAAAGTGTTTAATATTTCTACACATAGGCTGTTTTTTTTACTGCATTTAGTGGCACCAAGCATTCGTTTACTTGTCAGCGTAAATCTAATTAGAAGAAGCCTTCACCCATAATTAGCATCGCGCAAGCAGATCTACAATGCATTATCATATACTTTAGGGCGTTCGAGTCCTGTACCCATTTATCGCATGCTATATTATTGGTCACAAAAAAGAATAAATCGCACACGTATGACGGTATGAGAGCCATAGGAAACTGTGGTCATACTCTTCAATCTATGAAAGGAACATCACTGATTCGGTAGTAGAGTAATATTTGGCTTAAAACTTTATTTCAAGCGAATGTAAGCGGATTGCGTAACATTATGGAACTGGATCATTCTGTACCAGGTAGGGTGTGTGGATAACTGGTGTTTATTTAATGTGTTAGACGACGAGTCAATGGCTGTGCGTATGACAAGAGTCAGTTGAGCCTTTATCCGTTGTCTTGTATAAAATGCTAATGCAAATATCCCGGAGGAAAATTTTGCGAATTAGCGCTCTGCATTTACAGCTTTTTGTCCGTCTATTATATTACAGAACCTTTTTTGTCACTGACACACAGGTCTGTGTATACTGGCGTTTAACTGGAAGGTATGATTAGAGAAACCTTTTGTGGAACGGCATATTTCAGGCTTTAAGCCGCCAATGGAAAAAAAATATAAGAGATTTAACGAAATGATTGTTTTTATTTGAACCTGTCAATTTAAATGGAAGTATGCAAAGTACTGCCTGTCTCGCCAGTTTGGCCAGATATTTAAAGTATGGTGAATCATTGTTATAGTTGATGATGATGATGTTGTTGTTGTGTGTACGTTTCCATAGTGTGATGCTCACGAGTGTTACTTGTCGTTGGCGTTGTATTTTCTGCATGTCGTATGACCACCGTTCTTAATGATCGTAATATAATTATTAGGAACAACTTCATAATCATCGTAACCATTGGAATGCATTCGTTGGCACATTGTCATTAAGAATGAGAACACGACTCTTCGTGGGATGGGGCAAGGGCGTCGGGAGAGGCAACATCTGTAAGCCTCCTCATCAGCGTCGGTCGCTATGACCAAAGTGTGTTAATATGTCAATAATTATTTATAGTAATGATAATTAATATTGTTATAATTATGATTTTTTACTGTGCTATTATTGGTATTATTACTATAATAATAATAATAATAATAATAATAATAATAATAATAATAATAATAATAATAATAATAATAATAATATTATAATCGTATCGCCTCGAGGAGCTGGCTTAAAAAATCAGTCTTAAAACTGTGTCTACAATCGCCGTAACAATACTAATGAATGGAATTATAATTTATAATTATGATAGTTGCTGGACTCAAGTAATCAACTAAACATTTCATTATTGTAGACTTGTTTCTATGTTATCAGCGTCGCTCTTTCCTTCAATCTCTTATTCTGTCTGTCGCATCATTTAGTTTATTATTGTTAATATAAGAACTCATTATTCTTTTCATTATATTACTATCACCATCAATGCGGAGTTATTACCAACTAATAACTTAACGCATGGAATAATAATAATGGTTGAAAATGACACCACGGTCAACTCGTAGTAGTTGCGCACACTGCGTAATCAAGTAATATTTAATAGCAATAATAACTACTATATTAAATATTATAATCATAATAATACTGCTAATTATAATTAGAGTGTGGTGTGTATCTGTAACGGTTTTCTCATTTTCGATCTCCTCTTTATCTCCTTTTCCGCCTTATCTTAATGCTTTTCGCCATCGCTTCAATCTTTCTGCTCCTCATCCTCCTCATTAATATTATCATTATTTTATACTATGTACATAATTAATTATTAATAGTATTATCGTTAATATTAATATCATTACCATCAATTATTATAGTTATTCTCATAATATTCGTGATCATCATCATCTCTCCAATAAGTATCATTATCATTACGCCGTTCCTTCACCCTCTTCGCTTATAGTTCGTTTGACCTTCCATAATGTTCTCTAGCTTATTTCTGGATTTTCTTTCTATCGAACGATTTGTTCTCCGTCTGCGTCCGCATGTTCCGCTTCTTTCACAAGCATTTTTCATCGTTTTAAAAATTGTCTGTTTATTTGTGTGAATGCGATGCATATGTCCGTTCATTTGTTTGTTTATTCGTGTGCAACGTTTCGGTTGTGTTTTGTATGTCTGCGGGTGTATAAGTAATCAAATCTACATATCCGTCCCGTAGTTTTTATTTAGTAATAGTGGGTCACCTAAAATGGTAATGCTTCTGTCGTTATTGTTGTTGTTTTTATTGTCTTATGTACTCGATTGCAGGTGACGGGCCTATATGCGGTCGTCGGCCGTTGAACATTCAGTTCTTCGAATCGGAGCAGATAACACAGCCTGTTCCCAAACTCCACTTCTGTTTCTTTCTGCACCTCTCACATACACATTGACACGCACACTGAGTGATGGGGAGTCGCGGTCGCTATCCCGTTACATATGCTTAGGTTCTTCTCTTTTTATTCTCAAGTTCAACAAGTTCATTATTTTTATCATCATCATTGACTTCGTCATTCTTGTCCTTTAAGTCGAGCCACTCTCACCATCTCAGAGATCTGACTTTCTCTCATGTTCTCAATCACTTCTTTGGGTAATTATTAATCATTCATTATATAATTAATAATTATCATTATTGTCATAATCAATACCACCGTTATCATCATTATTATTCTTAATAGCCGTGGTCTTCGTCCATCATCATCTTATGAATTATTCATATAATAATATAGAGTAGTAGCATTCGTCAATTATTCTCATTGTGTGTTCATCATGATCATCATCGTAGTAATTATTACCTTCATTCTGTTTTTTCTCGTCATGACCCCGTTCATCACCGCGAGAGCGCATGTTGAATCCTCATAATCATCAATTATAATAATAACTATAATTAATCATCTATAATTATTATTATCTCTCTCCGTCTAGCTCTCGCTCTCTCGTTTACCACCTTGTCTTTCGCTTTTCCTCTTTCTGTATATCTCGCTCTTCATTTATGACCTTTTTCCTGTTTCACCTGTATAGCTATTTATTGTGTTTGTTTCTTATCTTGTTGTTGTTCCTTGTTCGGCTGCATTTTCCTCATCTATGTATTTTAGCTGTTGTTGTTTCCGTAATTGTTGTGTTTTTGTTGTTGTAAACCTCTGTTTACGTTGACATACCCCCAGCAAGCGATAAGGACAAACATACATGCATGAGAGCTGAATATATATATATATATATATATATATAGCGTTTGCTCATCGCTGTCATGCTTGACTATGTGTTGCGCTTGTATCGTCTCATTTTTTATCAACTTGCGTTGTTTATCTCACCACTCCACGCAGCTTACTGATAAGTTGCTTTGCGCGTGTCAATGGTTTTCTTAGGTGTGCCTGGAGGAGTATCGTTACAATTCGGAGATTTGATTCTTTAGTTGAGCTTATTTCAAGTAAGTGCTTAGAGAAACCTGAGGACAAACATTTTTTGAGTTATGCAAAATATAAGTACTAGATAACCTCTAAATTAATGCGTAGGTTTCAGTACAATTTTTTTTTGTGAACTCATAGACGCAGAAAGATACGGAACTATTAGAAAAGTCATAAAAGGTGAATAGGCATTAAAGTAAAAAAAGAAAACAGCAAACCCTCAAAGCTAAATTAAAAATTTGGCCATAAATGTTTATGTATATATACCCTTATTAAGGTATTAAACCGAAACCGCACGGCCCCTCGCATATTCCAACTCATTTCAATTTTAGTTGCATTAGTGATTTTGAGGTTAAATCTGAAGTCGCAGGAGATTAATCCTCAACTTCTACTACGTCCCTTCTGTCACATTTTCATCGTCACACCCAGATCATTTTAATTTAGGACCCGCCTTTGCGTCACTCAATAGAATATTTTACGTTGTGCACACCAATTATAGCCAGTGAAGCTGTATGCTTATCAATAAAGCTCTTTGAAGCCATATTATATCTAGTTTACTAAATATATGCAACTCGTAATGATGTTTCCAGAGTACCGAAATTTAAGAAGTGTAGGAATATCAGCCAGAGTTGTTTTCAACCCATTTACATTTCTGCAAACGTGTTTGTTCATGTGCTTTTTATGTATTTATATGCATGTATTGAATTGTCAATTTGTGTGTGTGTGTATGTAGAAGTGTTGGTGTTCATGTTGTTGGTGTCGCTGGCGGGAAACCGTCAAAAGCCAAGTGGCCCGAGTCAAGTGAAGATTAATGAAGCAGACTGTTGAGCAGTTGAATATTTGTTATTGGTTTGTTCTTCGGTCTTCCTCATTTTTTTATTCATTACAAGGATTCAGGTACCTTACCTGAAAATAACGAATTTAATCAAAGCAAATACAAATTAGTCCCGTCGAATCTGATATGATTGTTGTACTCAATCACGTGTCTGTAATGCTAATGCGATCTAGCTGATCCTATTTACAAATAATACTGTGATAAAACAACAGCCCTTTGCTATGTGTTTCCAAGGGTCTAACCCACTTTGGCACACCACTACGGACGCTGGTATATCGCAACGCGTAAATACATAAGTCAACAAAAATGAAATTAACCAAAATCAAATAATTTGTTTGCTAACTTACCGCAGTGAGATGAGCACTTGCTGATAACAGACGTTGAGAGGAGTAGTATTTATTTATTTATTTACATTTGTAACTTGATTTGAAGAGATCGTCAACTTGCTGCTTCGGAATAACGCGAGGCGGACTGTGCTCGAACCGAACTCGAGTATCTGTCTTCTCTCTGTATTTGTCGCACTCTGGGTCTCGTATTCCCCTACCATATGAAGGTAGTTTCTTATTTCTCTGTATGGTTAGCATTTTTTTCCTTTTTATTTATGTTCAATATTAATTTCTTCGTAGCCGTCCACTTCATTTGCATCTAATCCGTCTTCTTCGTGTGTTAATCTGTCTCCTCTCCGTCTATACCCTTGTTTCTGTGCGGTGTATGCCTCGCGCTTTAGCTAGGTTCGTTATTTTATGTTTATTCTTTTCTTCTCTTGTTCCTACTGATGTTGTTGTTCTTGTCGTCGTCGGTGTCCTTGTCATTATTATTATTGTTGTTGTCAACTGTTACTATTGTAGGGATGGATGAGTGATGATTCCTCGTTCTTCACCGTCGCGTCGTTTCTTCTCTGTAGAGATCGCCGGAAGTGATCATGAAGTTTCCTATAGCCGAGAGTGTGGCTTCTGTTGCTTCTGTCATATTTTGCCATTGTCTTACTCTAAACTTGTCAAGATGTGATGTAGGACAATAATATAGCCACCGTGCCAATATTGTCCAGGATGCCGTTCTCGCTGTCTGTTGTTCACTCTGATTTGCTGATTACTGCTGCGTCTGCTGATAATGTTGCCGTTGTTCTTATGTTCTTTTGCTGTAGTAGTAGTTGTTGTTGTTGCTGTTATGTGTGTCTTTTTTGTAAACAGTACCGGCACCGGTGACCGTTCAAAACTAGTGTTATATTACAGATCGTCGCCGGCATGTCAATAATTGCGCTCTACTCCGCCTCCACTTTTCTAGGTCAAGTAGGAGGCAGAAAGATTCGTACGAAATGGATTCGTATTCATCAGCAGTCGGTTGGCACTTGCTTCATCTTCCATGAACGACCATTATTTGTTGCATTTAACTGTATTAATGCTTGCACACGCATGCACTCATGTCTTCCACGCATTAATATTGTTATCATTATTACTAATAGTATTATACTCATTATCATTGTAATTATTATTAGTAGTAGTATTATTATTATTATTATTAATATTATTATTATTATTATTATTACTTTCGGCCTCCCCGCGGGTTGTCGTCTTTGTTTGTCAGTTCAGTATTAAATGGTTGAGCGATTAAGTGAAGAAGGGTGACCACAATCCTTTGAACGTCAGAATTCTCTACGAGGGAGTAGGCTCTATGAGCTTCTCTCTTTTTCCTTCAGTCTCTACTTAGCAACGTTTATTCGGATGTGGTACTTGACGCTGCTGCGGCTACGCCTATCGCTGTAGTTGCATCTACCTATCCAAGCGACGATTATCGTCACCAGTAAGTGCAACACACAGATCTTCATACATACATACAGTCACGCGACGCGCGCCAAACCAGCGTGTTCCCTTCCTCACGGTTCTTACGAATCGCAAGTGTTCGGTCTCGATCTTAACCTCCTCTATGAATGTTGGCGTCATTGGGTTGACCTTTCTGTTGACACCCTGTATTGGTTGCAAGTCTTAGCCGTGCGTACGATTTGTTGCTGTTGTTGCTAACTTCTTTTAGTGTCGCTGTGCTCCCAAGTGATGATCTCGCACTTTTGTTGTTGTTGATGACGTTGTTTCTCGTATCAATTTTTAGTTTCGCACATGCGTGACATGGGTGATCACCTAACTAACAGGTATCCTCGGGATGTTGCTGATAGTGATGATGGGGAGGTAACGGAGGCGGCTCATCCGGCTCTTCCTCTTCCTCTTCGATTTCTTCATCTTCGTCTTGTAGCTGTTGCTGTTCAAGTTGTTGCTCCGCCTCGTATAGCATGCCCATTGATGATCCGGGACCTGTGGGATAGTCATCGTACACGAAAAACGGCTGTTGTTGTTGTTGTTGTTGTTGCTGCTGCTGCTGCTCCTGGCCAGCCGATGCTGTCGTTGTCGGCGTTACCTGACCAGGAGCAGATCCCTCTGATGAGGGCCCCGCTACGCTGCCCAATGATGTCGCTGCAACCTCTGTTGCTCTCGCTATGCCGCTGATCATGTTGTCAATTTCTGCGCCACCACCAACGCCCTCTCCTCCTGTACACGGAGATTATTACAGTAGTACTTCTTTATTTCCCATCTGGGCACCTGGGAAGGGAAGGGACAGAGGCGGGACAAAAATCAAAATCAGAAAACTTGCGCATTGACCTGCCACGCCGCGCCACGACAAACAAACGCCATCTGACGGACGCGACACTAAAAAAAGACCATTCGACCATGTCGCATTGCAATTTTCTAGCACATTCGTTCAAAACATCGTTTTGCCTCATTTCGCTTCAATCGCACTCAACTCGCACGCATTATTACGGACAGCAATCGTTGGCGTGGCTAAGCAAGCAACGCATTCCAGATAGCTTTAGATCCGCGCCGAATATATAGCTGTGTGCGCATACGCAGGCTGGTCCGAAAATAGTCAACAAAATCGCGGGAAGGCATAGCCATGCAAACGTGATGTGTCAGGGTTTCGGCCATCAGGGGATAGGTGATTCATTGGATCATATCGTGTCTGCAATTATGAATATCTATGCATAATATAGATGTCTTTATCTAAGGTCGGAAAATACGAAGCGCTTAATAAACGGCCTTTAATGATAAGCTTGAATTAGTCAACAATAATATCTGAGAGCAACGGGATTATAGAAAGCTATGGGAAAAAAGCTCTAACTAAAATAACTAGCTGAAACGCGGCGGCACGGAAGCATGTTGTGAGGCACAAACTCATTTTGTTGAGCTTGCAGTAGAAACAAATACGTTAGCTAAAGGCGTAAAGATTGTTGTACACGAATTGTGAGAAAAACTAATGGCTATTACAAATTTTAGATTTTCTCGCAGTTTCAGATAAAAGTCGATAAATTAATCGAGTGTTTAGCAAAGCACTACTTACAGCATCATCAACTATGAATCAATAATGAGAAAGGCACTGATCAACGATAGCAGCCAGATAACGGCAGATGGTTATAAGGGTAACCAGCCGTGTAAATTATTAAGCTGCAACTTTTTGACTATGACTGTTTTAAGTAGGAATGCTTTTCAGGTAGATAAGGTTTTAGTAAATTACTATATTGTCGAAACGTGTAGTGTGGCTTTTTTTGGAACAAAAGAGAGATAGAATAAAAAGTATTGGACGGTAATCTTCACGCGTTCTAATGGTATATCTAATGGTTTAACTTGATTTTTGATAGCTCTTCTGGGTGTTTGTATGTCGGCGCTAACTTCGGTTTTTCCTAGATAAAGAGAGTCCGTACGTAGCTAGTCAGAAGTAGAGCCCCCCGTATTTGTAACGGTGATCTCTTGAAAGTAATGTGAATCTGTTGTAGCATCCTTAATTAAATTTTAACGTTTAGAAAAACCTTAGACTCTACATTATTTCATATATTTCTTAATTTCAAGGTAAAACATACTCAAATAAGCCTTTTTTTATTCAACGTGGGCTGACGGATGGGATTACCAAATTGTAAAAGATATACCTGGTATCGCAACACAGGTTTTTTGAATTAAGTTACTATTACACCAAATAGTCAAACGTACTGCCCTAAATTTCTATGCACAAATTAAACCTTTTTGGAAACACTTTGAATGGCTTTCCAAATTTGTTGACTATTCACTTTTTTATGATGTATATATATATATATATATATTGCTCGATAGTCTCAAGACGCTCGATTAAAAGCCTTTCGTACACTATATTTTTTTAACCATCCCCAGATGTAGAATTCCATGAATGTGAGGTAAGGCCTCTATGCAGGCCAACGAATATCGCAATTCGTCGTGATCGCTATTTCAAAACCTGTATGCAAGATTTTTACATGGTAGTGCTCACAAACCGTGACCGAAATTATTTTCAAAGTACGCTTTCAGCATATCTATCTTTTTATAAAACACGTTCGCCATCGTATGCCGTATAAGCACTTGTGGTGCGGATGATGTATTCATTCTGGTGTGTTCGAACTGAATAAAGCTTCAAAGTACGGGAGCTTGATTGTCGCCATCGCCCATCATAGTCTCCGCAGATTTGTTATAGAAACATGTTACGGCAAAACTGCTGCGCACGCCAAAATTACACAAGTGGACAGTCAACGGTGACTTACAGCTGCACTTGACTAAGGATTATGAGCAGGAGACAACATAAGGTTTCCACATTAGGCGTTAAAACTTTCCATACCATACACACATGAAAATATTTAAGGTCTGTAGACTCAAAAAGTAATCCAAAGATATTTGCAGATAATCGAAATAACTTAATCTATTATAACCAGGCTTTATGAAAAAATGTTCAAGCATTTCTTCCTAAAATTACGAGTTGTGTTAGAGCACCTTTTTCATTAAAAAATTAAAGTAACTATCAATTTTTGAAAACCCAAAAGAGCTACAAAAAATACGACTTCACCATTGGATGTGTCAAAATGCATGAAAATTGGCCTATATGTATATATAAGTTCACTGGTAATATCTACCTGATAGCGGAGCTGAGCCCGGCCTCGGCTTCCAGATGGGTGAACTTGCTTCTTCAGATTGCTGTTGTTCATCGTAGTTGTGACTGTGATTATTCGTAGACGACTGAATGAGGCGAGCCTGCTGTGAACCAGACTGACCGCTCGAGACCTGGATAACGAAGAACCAATAAAAAATACAAGTTTGCCACATATTTGTTGGACATCCTTTCGAAACCTTCATAGCTTATGAGGACGAAGCGCCACAAACAATGTCAGGCAATAAATTGCCGTGACAAGCAATGCAGAGACCGAGGTATCTAACCTTAACGATGAACAGTACATAAATTTAATGCAATATAGTTAAGACGCTTATATCGGGTATTTTGCATTTAACTACGGTTTAACATAGTCTCTGCGGCCCCAAGGGATCTTGAAAGGTAATTAGAGATATCACACGACATACGATGTTGACGCGGTAAATATTACCGAGATATATATGGCCAGCGTAGTAAAAACACTACTATTTCCCAATATTCCTATATAGAAATATGTGTATACGGCCTTCCGTGTCATCATGTAACAATGCGCACAAAGTATGAGTGCCAGTATGAATACCAGACGTACGTGGTTTAGATATTATGTAGTTACAATTTATGATGGCACCTCGTGACATGATTGCGAAAAGGAAAAGAACTCATGTACAATTGTAACGCGACTGTGGAGTGCAAATAGAAATTTTCGTTTGGCTATTCGCTGTTTTAAATTCACTTTGCCAAGAAATATGCAAGGATCCGAGTACGAAACTGTTTATTTCTTGAGTCCTTTTAAGCTTCCAGTATTGGCCGTGTTAGGTTTTTTTGGTGATTTCATCATGTTATGTCTTACAATATTTAACGGGGGACTTTGAAGCCCTTGTCCTACACCGAACCAACAATGGGATCGAAATAACAATTCTATTTTGGTGCATGTGCTGGAAAACGCGACGATTGCGGGCGGGTTTCATTAGACGAGGAGCAGGAAAAATTTCCAGCATGTAATTTCAAACGACTCCAGAAATATTCCTCTTCTACATATATTAAATTCATCATATGTACCAAGGCGCATGAGCTATTCACATACGTCTCTTTCTATATGTATGTACCGATAACGAGGAATGTGCCCGAGCTGATGCTTCGATGGCGTTGAAGAGCATATCGGGCCGGTGTTCCTCAAGGTCCGATTCGTCGTTGTCCGACGGCTCATCTGGCATCTGCATTGAAGGCTGCTGCATCTGTTGCAACTGCAATCTGCCGCGCTGGCTACGGGCTACCACCGCTGCGGTGGCGACAGCTCGTAAGTCCGATGCCGCCACTGCGTCCATCGAGTCCGTAACCTAAGGCGTCGTTGATCCGACCGCCCAGGGAAGGATCGAGGGAACGCCGGTCGGTTTACATGCTGTTAGTGCTCACTACGAGATGCAATTACGTTTTCTACAAGTGCGAATGATTACTCATAATGCGCGCCTTCATCGTAGTTACGTGGCAATAAAGTGACTAAGTGGAAAACAAACAGTGTGCAGAATAGGCACGAGGTGCTACTAGGACCGGAGATAACAGTGCATTGAAGTACAGCAGAGCGAGGGAAGCTGGTTTACATTTTTTTCCCATTCAAATATTGACTATTATATTTAATAAAGGGTACCATGATGCAAAATCGTTATAATTAGAAAAAAAGATGATTGTACGGAGAGAACACAGGATCTTGAGGAAAGGGGGAAGGCGGCCAAGAAAAGCAAATTTATTTGTCACGCAAAATTGATAAAATAAAATATTGTTATTAGCATATCGATATAGCATATCAAGTTCACCCAACAATCGAACATGTTGAGGATTGGTACGTGTGATTGGTATAATTTTAAGAGCAGCAAATGGGAAAAAGGCTCGACTAGCCTCATATGCAAATTGAAACAGCAAAAATGGCCGGCAGGCGAGGAAATAGCTGTTCGTCCATCGAGGAGATTCCATACAGTGTTGAGGCATATAGCGGAGACTACAACTTGAGCAAGCATTTCTGAACTCACGGTTCGACTGCGCGTCCGGAAATCACTGGCAGATGCAGTTGTGCCGGTTGCATCATGCAACGGGGAGGAAAGGATATCTCCACTTCCGAGGGCGTCTGCTTCACCCGAATGTCTGCTGCGCCTCTTGCCACTCAAAGTTCGCGTCATGGTCTGCGAACCGCTAACCTTGCCAAGGCCGGGGTTATTGGCCCCGCCCGTAGCTGCGGGTACCGTCATGTTTCTCACGCTTTCGCGGATGATTTGACGGATCGTCCGAAGAAACGCATTCCGAAAGTCACTTGTACTACAAACGTCAAACAGATGAGCCAGTAATTTAGAAAGGCGTTACCACCGTGGACATATGTACAAACATCATCGGGCACAAGGTCGCTTCGGGTATGCACATTAAGCGATACGCATTTCACTTTTCACAGAGAGGACTTTATCATGCCGGCCACAAACAAGGTCGTTCTATTACTGGTCCTGTCTATTGAAATAGGCATACATCTCAGCAGAATTAGCTGTAAATAGCTTCATTGTAGTAGATAAAATATATATCATACGGGCAATAAGTAATAATCAACAATTCGTTAGACGAAAAACATTCGTAACAATCCCAACTGTTTTGAGTTGTGTATACATATGTGCGATTCTCCTCAAGAGATCCAATTGAATCTCCGTTGAAAATGACATTTTCGATAAGCCAATAAATATCAATCAACAATTCTATAGAAAGAAAAACATTCTCTATAATTTCAACTGCTTTCAGCTATATATATATATATATATATA
>MNPL01008729.1:35350-49733 GCA_002081605.1 Tropilaelaps mercedesae | reverse complement strand
TATATATATATATATATATATATATATATATATATATATATAGATGCACATACCCACGGGGAATAACGCCTTCCTTCAGATCCTAATAAGAACACTCACTTCGTCCGACAAGAAGAGTTGTTCTGCCAGACTAACAATCAACGTACACCGAAAGTCTGTCCATTGCAGCCCCCTGGAGCTCTGCCGAGCACCGAGCGACTACTCACCTCAATCGGCTCAAAGTCAAGCTCCGAGTACCTCGTACGTGTGGCCTGTTTTAGCGCACTACTTCATCGCCGGCCTCCGGCTCTGCACCGGTAGGCCCTTACCGGCCTGGCCGGGCCTCTGTGCATAGGAAAAGCTAAGGGCGCGCGGTGCGAACCGTATCCTATTCGTCCAGCCTGAGTGGCTGACGTTCGCTCCACTTGAACGAGTATTGTCCCTGGCAAACTCATCAGGCCGTCCGAGGCCGCTGAATGGCCCCTCCTGGCGGGGGCTCTTTCGAGCTATTCGGATACACCGACGGTCTCAGGCTCCCCAACAACCAATTCCTCGTTATAATTTCCCTTTCTCTTGGCGTGCGGTGGCTGGCCGATGGAAAAATGACGCTTACGTGATTCTCAAACTCAGGCCGCTTCATCACAGATGGCCGAGCAGCATTTAACGTTGGAGATTACCGCTCCGCACAGGCGAACCAGAAAAGGAAATGCGGCCGGCGACAACAATGCGTCCATACGAAAATGAATGTAGACGAAGTGATTCACAGCGATATGGACGTCTGGTAGTCGGCGTCACGGCTGCGCTGCGATGAAGGCGCAGAATGCGCGGTGACGTCCGACTCAAGGCGGGAAAGGTGATGATGACCCAGGTCGGCATCGCGGTCTAGGCATCGCGGGGAAAGGCGGGGAGAAATTCACGGTTTCGTTCGACGAACAACCTTTCTTAAATCAAGCACCGAGAGGCAGATCTACGCTAAAACATGCCACTTGGCGGCGCTCAGAACTTAGCGTAGCGAGAAAGCCTCATGAAGTCAACGGAGTTCGTGCAGTGCCGTCCGGTACCGTCCGTAACATTGGCCAGCTCCCCTAAAGATGTCGACTGGAGGAAAGCTTTGCCACTTTGCCAGCGACTCGCACAAACAGCTCCTAGGAGGCCCCTCAAAGTGGCCGTGCCAAGCATTTGAGTGATTTCATCGTCTTCTAATCATCTACCGAATAAATTCTACCTGTAGACTCGACCTTGAAGCGACCTTTCTGGAGCGCTTGAAACCGTCTGCTCTTCTTGGCGATGCTTTGGTGATGATGAGCTACACACACACACACACACACACACACACATACATACATACACGAAGTCCGCCGCAAAGAAACGCGTTAACGACAAATCGAGAACGACTGTGTAGGTTATCTCTGCGCGCGTATTTCGGAAGCGATGAAAATCCGGCTTTCATCTTTAGACGACACGGCCGATGGCCGCTCCCGATAAATTGCCCACTTGAAACGGTTCCATGTCGCTGCCTCGTTGCCATTTTTCTTCTCATCGACAGTTTCATGGCGGCGACACTAACGTGTCGGTGTCTGCGAGTATTTATCGATTCTGGCTGTTCGCTTGACATCGCCGTGCACAACAGTTTGGCGACGCAACGCTGACATCGTCAAATATGTCGGCGTTTACGGGCGTTAGTCACTCTGCTGTTCGGTGACGGGTCCCTCGTTCACGCTCGGCCTGGGGGCATGCCTTGATACACATTCTGTGTGCCGACATTGCCCTACATCAACTCCGACGTGATTGCCAAGAGATTGTGTTTGTGCACCTGAAGGCTTTTTCCATTGGCCAGCTTCCGACGCAGAGTTCCGACGCGAGAAAGTAGGAGATGTGCTCATGGACGGACTTAATATTTGGCAAACTCTGTCCAAGTGGTCGACGTCGGCTATTCGTCTACACTCAGTGACCAAACCCACACTTACCTGCCACTCATAAGCCTGTCTATCTCTCTTTTCCCTTCTTTCCTTCCCTGTATTTTCCTTCCCTGTATTTCTCTCTCATATATATATATATATATATGTGGACTAATAAGAAATAAGCGCGGTCCTTAATTAATAATATCAGCTGAACATGTCAGAGGTCGAGTCGTGGTTGTTGCTACTGGTCGCCATTGTGTGAATGTTCTAGTCAGATGATTTTAGATAGACGATCGAATTTCTCTCGCATCTTCTCCCGCTTTCGAACGTCGCTATTTCTTTCGCTGTTACCGTAAGTAGGCTTCTGTTGTCGGGCCTAACGACCACGTTTCATCTTTATCGAAGCAAACATGAAACGTGTAAGAAGGTGCTATCATCATGTGTGGATCGCTCTGCGTTCCAGCGCAAAGTATTCCTCGCCGTGTGCTCAGACCCTCGGTCCTGGCTGATGTCCGACGGAATGGCCGATCAGGTCGTGGGCCGTCACGTCAGAGAACGACTCATCAACAGCTGCATCAGGGTCAGGAGAATTTTGCCAGCGGGACACAGGTCGCACTGCAGAGTGTAATCAGCGGGATAAGGGAACGACCTTTTCCACCGGCGGTTGCGGCAAACGCGTTTGGTTCCCTCGCTCTCGGTGGGGTCCTAATACGAGCCAAAGGGTGCAATCGACGCAGTGGAAAGCGACTTGACCTACACCCAGTCGGCAGCTGTTGTCGGAGCTCGTCGTATACCGAGGCCGAGTGGAGACCTTTTTTCGTAATGGCAGACGATGATGCGTTTCGAGAAATCGTGAAGATCCAGGCGGTGAGGTTTGTGCGCCGTTCAGGAACATGGCAGCGTTTCCGAGTGCAGGCTAAGACGCATAAATGAGAACTCCAGGTCAAATTTCTCGTCCGCATCCGGTGAGTCCACATCGTCAGCGTCCGCGCATCGGAGAACGCCTACAAATATCTACGAAAGTGGCGACAGCAAGTTCTGTCTGCACTTCTGCATCTTCCGCTTCGGTATCAGCCGCAAACGCATTGGCGCTGTGTTTGCCTTCGAGCGTTTGTTCGGGACCTCTGCTCGTTCCCTCAGGGAGCGACCACTGAAGAATCCGCTGCCGAAGCGTGACCAAGTGCTTCAACGTCTGTATTCACGCAATACTCGCAGTAGTGGTACCTATGTACGCCCATGAACGTGCGTTTTCGCCCTAAAAAGCGTCAAATAAGCCCATTTTTCCTGGAGTTGTATGCAGACGCATATCAGAAGTCTGTCCATCAGCTGATTGCAGCTCGGTCGTGGTCCGCGGTGCATAGTAGCGTGCCAGAATGGAGTCAGGCATGTGACAATAAGCGAAAATTTACAAGGCGAAATGCTCAAAATAGTCGGACGACGTTTTTCCGGGAGTCCGTGTGTCTGGCTGGTCAATGGCAAACCTAATTTGTCAGTTGTAGAAGGAAGCTGGCACGTCAGATTGCGGAGTACACCGAATGGATGGTCGTAAAAGTCGTATTTTCATTTCATTAACGCGTCATCGGCGTTTTCTGTGATCGACGCTATGCTCGGCCGCAAAATGCCATTCGTCGAATGCAACTCAATTGTTCACCTATGACGATTTATTCAATGATTTCGGCGATATTCGGCGTCCTGCCGTGCCGACTGCATTGCCATTTGTTGACAGACGTGTGCGAAAGTCACGCTCGAAAATTTCATGCACGTTAATCACTGGTCGGGCTATTGCATCCTGTTAGTTGTCCTATGGCTGATCTGTGTAGCAGGAAAATGCCAAATTCGATTGGAATTTGATGTAGACCACAAAACACAAAAATGACTCACGCGAAAGGACGAAACCATACGAAAATTAGGTTTTTTTTCTTTTGTTTTTTATCGTTATAGTGAATAAGTGCTACTCAGGCCAAATGCACCAGATCCCTCGCAGAATGCACCTAAATCTCGTCGTGGAAAAACATCGCTTTGAACTCGTTTTGCCTCCAGCGTTTCACCAAGGACCGATCAAACCGTCTTCGACCGTAAGGCCGCCAGAAGTCCGAAGGACCTCCTCCCGCGTTTCCAGACAGAAGGAATCGTCGACTCATCGACAGGCGTCGAATTCTGTCAGGTTTTGAACGATGGGGTACTTTTCCGCCACTTAAAACATACCCCCGTCCAACAAGCGGATGATAAAGTGAGATAAACCGTGTTCCTTTTCCCCCCTCCTATCTGTCGTTTTGCGGGGCCAAGACGGTTTCCAGTACACGGCACGAGCACGGCGACGGAGTGAAGTGCTTTACGGTGTCGTGCTGTTCCTCTAGCAAAGTTGTCTGACCGCTTCGTGGCGCTCATTGAACTGCTACTGTCGGCCGAGCTGACAATTGGACGGGAAAACTGGCGCGGACCTGCGTTGCTTGGTCGCGCGGCTCGCCGTTGTGGTGCTGTCGTGTTTTGTGATCACAGTTGTTCGTACACTCAAAAGTTACCGTTTTGGTCGTCTGTCTTCCGCTCCTTCTGTTCAGAATTCAGCGATCCTATCGGCCTGATGGTGTCGACTGCCAGTCAATGTGATAACCGTCACAGGGGCTTCTGGAAAATAACCCCATGTCACACTCTCACGCGGAGGAGCGTGCGTGTTTGCCAAATGACTTCGGTTTCCATGCGTGTTCCAGGAGAAAGACAATTGTCTACCGGTAAATCGCCAACTGCTGGGATGAATAGAGACATCAGCTGATACCGGCCGACACTGCTAGCGCAAGCGTCGGCCTGGCGACGGCCATCAGGACTTCCTCCTCATCGCTCGCTTTTGGTCCTACTATCGCAGTCGATGCGACCCAATCGCTCGTCGTATATGGGGATGTGCGTTTGTTTTCAATCGATCCGACTCAACATCTGCAGGCTGGAAAAGTAGCCGCCAGAAACGATCGGCGACGGCCGCTCAATTCGGCGTCGGTGGCCTTTTCGCTGTCGGTCCAAACGCCGAACGCCGCCGACGCCAGGGATTCTGTCGAGCTTAGCGGACGTCACGCGGTAGGGTCTGATCGCAACAGATCGGCATAGATGTCAAACATCAGTCTCTGATGCGTTTAAGTGCAGTCGTGGCGATTTTTTTTTTCATCAGAGGGGCTGCTATCAGAGCGGAGGGGGTCATTAACGAGATTCGCGCTCGTCTTTTGGCACCTTCGCTTTCGTAGCCGTGTTTTGTAATATCGATATCTGATTCGGCCCGACTAGTTTCAACTCAACTGACGGGTGAGTTCGGTTTTTTTTTTACCTGCCTGAAACGTCGCTACGTTGGGCATAGCGACGCGTACGCTCGTCGCTTGATCGACACCGAGGGGGAAGGTGTGTGTTTACATGTTGGATGTGAGTGACGGAACAATACTCGAATCAAAAATTGGCTACTAGCAAATTTTCGACAGATGTGTAACGGACCCCCGCTGAAAAACGGAGGTTTAGAACTATTCGTACGTCAGGCAATCTTTGACTCAGGCATGCGGCTCACGTGTTGGCTAATCGGAAATAGGAAGAAAAAACGTTTGTTTTGTTAACTATATGTCCATATATATAAAAAAGTCTGATCAGCTGCACAATTGACACGCGGACTCTCGTAAAAGCACCGAGGTTCGCAATCATGAGACAAACTTCCGTGCAAAAACGCCACTACTCATTTGTTGTTTTCTGTTCGTTGCCCCGTTGTGGATCTACACTTAGTAGACACCGCTCGATGACTTACGTTGCCGGGTGAAGAAAGTCGTTAGACCGTATTTTGTCGAAGATTGTGCCGAAGATCGTATTAGTCTGCCAATTAGGTTATCCCTATTGACGAGGACTGCTCACCTCGAATCTCTATTCACTCGCTCGTTGGTTGCTTTCGCAAAATTGGCGTTAGGCTTTTCCTAGCGCGCCTAAATTGAGGTTACAGGTTCAAGCTATAAAGGAAACACACAAGACGTTGTTTACCTACTAGAATGCGTATGACGAATTGAGCAAACCCAGTCGTAAATTCGAGCAGCCTTTCGCCCGTTCCGCGTAGGCTCACAAACTGTCTGGCTTGGGCCTTTGCTTGTGGGCCTGGGCTTGCCTGTCCTGTTTGAGGGCCACGTTATCCTGTCCAATCTACTCTCGTTGAACGAATTGCCCAGTAGATTTATATGGAAGACACCACAGCCGTCCGTATAGGCAATTGACGCCGTACGCAAGCGGCGACAATCTACGCACATTTTCCCGGAGCGACGCGTCGGCTAGTACAGTCTGTTCAGGAGTAATCAACGCTTGAACGCTTAGCGTTATGTCGTTTTGGAGGAAACGCCGAAGTGGCGGCGCACGTTGCAGAAGTAGGCAGCCGACATTGTCTACAGATCTGCTCTCCAGAAAGAGATTCTCGGCTGAGTGCCGGCCGGCCTATGGAAAAGCCCCAGTGACGTTGCTCCCACGCGACCCAGAATTCCAGACTAATGCGCGCCGTGCGGGACCAGTAGTCAGACGAACCCGTTCGGGTCTTCGTTGTCTAATGAATGCGTTAATACTGCATACGAAAGGCGCACGTACGCCTTTCGGCCTAGGCATACACAGGCAACTCATACAAACCTCGCGCGGAACGCCAAGACCAGCGCATCGTAGTCAATTCAGGTGTCCTGATTATCGCGACACCGTAAACCCACACAAGTTCCAAAGGGTCTGGCCGGATAACTAAATTGCTATACCTATGCTTTTAACCTGGACCGTCTGCTGCACTGGAACTGCAATGCCGTGAAATTTCTCCTCATGGAGCTTTCATACATACTCATGAAATAGCACCTGCCTTCAGCCATGCCGAAAGGAGTCTTTCTCAAATATATATGTGTATGTATATATAAAAGTAATCGAGCAGATTGTCTTTGCTCCAGCGGCGTTTACTGTGTCAGCAGAGTGATTTCCGCAATGCCCTGTCACCACTGAATGCAGGTAACTATCGCAGTTCAGGCGGGCGACTCGGCCAGGAGTCTATCGCGGAAAGTTTCGCGGGTCGCACGGGTCTCACCGGAAACGCGTGAAAACGTCGTTCTCCTTGGCGTCGAGTGCCGCCGCTTGGTCGCGTCACGGCGTCGGTAGAAGCAATCTGGCCATAAAAAACAGGAGAAGGTAACATAAGAGCGGCGAACAACAACTAAGACTGATTCGCCGGATCAGCATCGCGGCTCGAATCGGGTGACTGGCTCGTCTCGTTCTGCTCAGAGCGTCGCCGCTACGACGTCGCCGACATCGAAGCGAACCTCCTCATTTGTTGTATTCCAGCCTTCTGTTATATCGCCGTACTGACAGGCATTTTGTGTTTTAGTTGTTGTTTTTGTTGTTGTTGTTTCGTGTTGTCTTTGTTGTTTTCTTCATGAAGGCACAAGATCTGCGGAGTATGGGGGGAAGATGAAATCAAAATTGAGGCGCAACTGCAGCGGAGATATTTATAAAACTAGTATTTTTACTTGAACGTCATCGAAACATATTTGCTTCATTACTTATTTAGTAGATTTACTGTAGATTTGTTTGAGATGAGCTATACCAGTGGTAATTTTCCGAGCATGCGTCCACATTCTGCCTAGGTTGTTCATGCTCAGTTACAACTCAACCATCCAGTGTTTTAGTTTGATTTTTTTTGTTTAGTTTTTTTTTTTAGTCTAATTTTTGTACATCACTCATTCACTATGAGCGGTAAGATGTGTTTTGAACAGGTTTTGAAATGGGTTTTGCGCCTAGACGATGCTATCCTCTCGAGCCTTAACACATTCGACGTGTTTAGCTTTGCTTCGGAGCGGTCCGCCGGCCACGATCTGAGGCTACGCAACGCCACGTAATTCGGCCTAATGAAACTACTTTGCATTTCTATCGAAAACGACTTCGAACACGCCGAGATAGATCAGTGCCGAAGGTCTCTTCTGTCGTGTCGGCGTGTCTTCGTCGACGTGGTGGACATTACCCATTATTTGGACGTGCAAGGCGTGCGCCTGTGAACTCAAGTTTGAAAATGAAAGCTTCCACTGCTACACTGCGGATGTCGGAAGCAGATCCATCGCGTAAACATCGCTAAAGTCGCGTGCTCTCGGTTCCGCCCGTACCGGGACACGTACATCGACGTGACCTGCACTGGGCAAGGCCTTCAGAAGCGACATCTGTCAGCAAAGCCAATGAACATAGAAACACCATAATATCGCCTAGTAATAATAGACGCCTCGTTAGAGCCTCATTGGCCATTCATGGATGAAAACTGCCTAATGCTACGAAAAAGACGCCCGATTTTGTAGTGTGCAATGCAATTATATACACACACACACACACACACGCACACAACGCGCACATACACACGTACACACACACATGCGCGCGCACACACACACGCGCGCGCACGCGCACAAACTTTACTAACTCACAGATACACAGTCCGTCAGTCAGTTTAATGTAAGAGACTCCCTCAGCGGATCGGTTTGCTCTGTCCGTTAAACTTTTGTAAGTTTAACATACAACGTGCTGGCGGTCGCGATCAAGCCAATGACCAAACTGTGAGGGTGGGTAAGACAACTTCAAACGGAAGGAACTACCACCACCACTATCCATCGTGAAGCTGGATCGTGTCGATGGCCCTAAGGACCCATAGGCTGGACCGCCACCAACACAGAAATTGGCCTAACCGACGTTTATTAGCGACGTATAACAAACGTACGGTGCAATCAGCCTTTTTCCCACCTGCGACAGATCCCATGGCTCAACCGGAGCCGATAGAGCGTCGTAGGCCTGCTGAACCGACCGAAGTACGACCGACACAGAGGACTGAATTTATTGCAAGAACACGTCTCTAAACTATAGCTTTAGGGCAGTAGTAATCAAGTTTTGTATCGTCGTCGGCCGTCTCTGCCCTTATGTTGTAGTCGTGTCTCGGGTAGTCGGCGGGACTTTGCTTCGTTCTGTTGCAGTATCCCTCAAAATCTGGCCGGTGTTGCGCGACGCGTCGATCGTGGTCGCGCGCGCCCGTTCAGGCGCCAGCCGATGGAGACACCTACGGGGAGAATCACGCGAAATCAAAAATGGCCTACGACGAGTCACGAAAAATGTGGAAAACTCGAGGGATTGTTCAGTTCGTCTGCTTTGACGACGGCACAGGCCAACGAAAGGCCAAAACGAGTTGGCTCAGTTCTTCGCGGTATTTGTTATTGCTCGTGTCGATAGCGATGACAACATGTCACGGCGGTCATGTTGTGCATGTAGTGCGCCGCTACGAATAGTTTGTGAACTTGCAGGCATCTACGAAGACTCTTCGTGTCGTGACCGAAACTGGCGGAAACACTCATCCGATGGGGGTACGTGCCATTTGCGTGCACTGTAAATTATCAGAAGGCACTATTACTTCAAGGCAGGGAGATATATGGAAACGAAGTCGCCGAACGGTTCCTTCATGACAGCCGATGGGTCAGCGAAGACCTGCCGCCGCTGGACGCTTTTGAATTTCTCTCGCTTTAACGACGACGGATTGATGAAAACCACCTGACCTGATGAAACGCTTCGTCGGTTGCATTCGTCGCAAAACAATTGACTAGAAAATTATCTGTTTCGTTTGTTCTCAATTTAGCTGTTCCCCCAAGCGGGTTGGGTGCCACAGGGTGGCTTCACCTGACTTCCCCATGGGGTTGGCCCGTGGTCTTCATTTGTTCAGGAAGTTCAGAAGCACTGGTCGCCCTGCTATGTCAACGAGCCACTTACCTCATAACGATTGTGGTAATCACGGTCCTAGCGACTATCTAATTCCCCCTGGAACCTCAACTCTCGCCCCGCTTCCTTCCACCACCGGGGCCGTTGTGTTTATGTGATGGTTTTCCCTCTGCCATGTGGACACACACCGCGATAAGGCAATCTTCTTCTCCTTCTTCTTCTTCTTCTTCTCCTTGCCAGATGCACCGGCAACGCGCCCCGCGGACTCGGCCGGGTGACATCGACTCACCCAGTCGGTCGGCGGGCCAGTCAACAAACTTGTCATCTCACATTATCTTTGTTGTCGGCATTGTTAGCACAGCCCCTTGGCGGCCCCGTGCCGCGTTGTTTATTCGGCGTGGGCGTGTGAGCGGCATGTCCGTGTCGGTCGGGCATCGCACATCAAATTTCGGCCTTTGTTTCAGCCGAGTTTCGTGTTTTCCTTTGACACGCTCGGACCCGTCCCTCGTTGCTGCAAGTAGTTGTTAAGCAAGGCGATATCCGTAGGCAGGCGTGACTCAGCCGGCGTGAACAATAACGGTCGGTTAAGGGGGCCGGGTAGACCGGTTCGATGTGGTCAGCGTTGAGGCAGGTCATCAAAAAGGTTTCGGATGATTTAGCGACTGACTGTGAACAGTTTCTACGATCAGCAGAGGCTGAAGAGGTTGTTGGATGACTCTGTGAATTTTACTGCTCTTCCCGATTGGCGGCCGACCCAACGACGGCTGGGCTCGAACAGCGCAAACTTGGCACCTTTGTTTTCCATCTTTGGCACTCGCTAACCCCTGGCAGGGCGCATGTGCGTGTGAATAATAATAATAATAACAATTAGTGTTATTATTATAATTATTAGTGTGATTATTAGCAGATTTCAAGGAAAACTCCTCCTCTACATACTTCTACCGCACAGCGTCGTTATGTTTTCGTCGGCATTTTTCCACTTTCAAGCGGTGCGCGTTCGTCCGCTCTGTTCGGGTTGAGATTATGCGATAACCGATTAATTGTCGCCTGTATCCTACAATGGCTGACAATTGATCCTTCCTTCCTCTGGTGTTTCGCTTCGGATCATCCTCACGTTCGATACGAGCCCAACGGGGTGGGTCATCGACGCCGTGAGACCCACCGGAGGCGAGCGTGACGGTGGACGCCGATTCGACAACGCGGACAGGAAATGTTCCCAATCGATTGTCTCTCCGCTCCTTGACGAAGGCCATCCTCCCACACCGAACGGGGCTGTGACACTTTAATGTAGCCACTCGGTGAAGATCGACGTCCGCCGAATGCCGCGGCCGTCAAACCAGCAGGCGCTCGACCCGATTGGGCTCGTCGAGCTCGGGGTGAGGCCTTGTTCCGAAGGCTGCGACGGACGACACGTCGATGGCTGTAGTGGAATACTTCCGTCTAGAGAGTGGCGTCGCATCCGGCCGGTAGACAATGGCCACTGTCGATGGACTATGCCTACGCTGCTGATGTTGTTCTCTATAGCTGACTGTAGTTTTGTGTGTGTGTGTGTGTGTGTAATTTATTCCTTGGTAGCGTCAGATGGTGTCGAGTTCACTCGGTCTCGAGTATGATCATGTTACGGACAGGAGCGAAGTGACGATTCAGGACGCGAAGTACTCGAAGACGCGCCGGCCGTAATTCGTTCCTAGGACGAACGAAATGTGCCGCCAGCAACGCCACTGGACCGCTATCGAGTGTAGCTTCATGTGTGCTTTGCTTAGCAACACAACAACAACGACTTCATCGAATAGCGGCAGACCTCCACTCTGTCAGAATGGCACCCCTCTAAGGCCGAGCATCTTATCAGCCCATAAACGTTCAGATTCGTGACTGTCAACCGACCTTCACATGAAAAACGAACGGGACAAGACACCCATGTGAACTCATGTAACATCTCCCCCATTCGATGAGTTACGTTGTTGTTCTTAGCTGTAATGTAGTTCCACTCGCTGGGGCTGTAGTAGTAGTAGTAGTAGTAGTTGTAGTTGTAGTAGTAAACACGTCGTATCGACGGACGCTGAAACGACGAGCGCGTCGTCGTCGAGGGCTCCACTCAACGAAGCCGCGCCGGGATACGACGGACACTGCTCGTAGAGGGTAAACAATTTCCTTTTCGTCTTTTTCGAGCCATCTCGCACCGACACGAGGGGGCCCAGCTCTCCATTGATTTCCAGCGCGTAAAGAGCGCGAGAGACAGCCGCATAGATAGAGATCGACGTCGAGCGCTCATCCGACGACGCGGCCGGTCGTCTAATGTTATTTTAATATGTTACAATCGACATGCTTTATTGACAAAGTGATTTCTTCGACAGTCATGTTATTTTAATCGGCCTTTACTAATCAGATGCCTGTCCTCCGTTTGTCGTTTTCTCTGAGCACCGTCGCACAGAGCGAGAGGGGCACCGCATGAAAAGGCGAGATCGCCTTTCGGTGGCTACGTATGTCCGACGCGAAAGTCAATATCGATAGATTTTTAGGGCGCCATTGTTGTTGTTACGGTCGATTCGGTGCCGGTGGAGGGGGCACCCACCCAGCGCCGGGGAAAGCCCCCGGTTGGTTATGAGTGCACATTTGCCGTGCGCGAATTGCGCACATGCTCATCGTTCCACGAACGCAGACACACGCGCAGAGAGACGACGACGACGACGACGACACAGACAATCTCGTCCTTCCGACTGTTAGACACACTTCCTCTGTGGTTGTACGACATCGCGGCGTCAAGATTCGCTGCTCGAGCACGCGTACGCTTCCGCAACGAACAGACGGGACGCTTCGCTATCTTCCTGGAATATCTTCATTCTGGCGTCAACTGTCTAACGGGCGGTGTCCTTATCCAACTGCAGGTGAGCCACCGCACCCGACTCCTGACAATGGTGACATTTTTCGCACAACATTAATGAAACGCGTCACGGCGACGGATATCTCGGACGCACAAGTCGTCGCATTCATTATTCTCTAGACGCAACGGAGACGTCGACGTCTCCCGTCGCTGAAACGTACCTTCGCAATCCTTCATGACGCCACCGGTTCGCACGGCATGCGAATGCGTTGTTCACCCGATTATGGCCTGATCCTAATCAGGATCCGGTGTCCGTTGGCCCCCCCATGACGAGGGAAGGAACATCATCGGTCATTTATTACTTCGACTGAACAGATATGTGAAAGTATATTCCATCAATGGCATCTACAAATGGCCGATTGCTATGCCGTCGAAGCTGCGACACGGCCATTTTGGATTTCGTTTTCATTCTGTCGTTGCGGCCACTTTCGTCGGTTGCGAACGTCAGCCATTCTCGTCGCTCATCACCCTCCGTCACTGTTTGGCAAATTAATTGTACCAGCCCTCGTCGTCGTGGACGCTGCGCGTCCCGTTGCTCATCGTCGGTGACGTCCTTTGCGTCGTCCTTCGTAGCCCGGGGGCCCGAAATCGCGGCTTCTGCGACGACGCTGGCCGTCGTCTAGCGTCGGCCAATCAGTCACCGTTGCGCGCACACGGCGACCTACGGCGTCGGCCAACGAGTGCAGACGCATGACTCGACAGTTTGACAGACTTTCATCATCGACGCACACGAAACGAACAAAGGTTTCTCGCGTCTTCTCCATGTTATCTTCCTGTTGCGCTGTCCCCAGCAGTGAAGACGTCGCTGAAACAGGGAGCGACGTTCGGACGCCGTCGTCACTGTAGTGACGCCGCTCGCTCCCTCGAGCGATTGGTCACTGCGGTCAGGGCGAGGTATGTACATGAATCTCGTCGTTGTCGGTTACGCGTCTGATTATTTGATAGCGTCCAAATCATGACGGCGGGGGGGGGAGACTATCCAAACCGGTCGCGACTGTTCGTTCTTGTCACGGTGTCGTTGTCAGCGGCCGCATCGCCGCGCCGTGACACTCCGCTTACACGGCCGTCAAAGTCGACATGAATGTAAATAGCAATTGCGAACGACGCAAGCGGAATTCACGGGCGCGATCCGCGGTCCGAGCCGCCAGGGCGTGCGCTAGGACAGGTTAGACATTGACGGCTAATGACGGACCCTAAAGGTCGGATTGGCTATGGCTAGTCAATGACAGACGCCCCATTTATGCCTGAACCCCAGACAGCAGAAAAGCCCGCAGACAACACCGAAGTGCGGCTAACTAACCGCGGAGCCGATAAACACCCCTCATCGACCTTGGTTGAAACCCAAGGTTAATACCGGCTACCTAAAACCGTAAATGACGCCGAAAATGACGAACGACACATTAGGCTGTTAACTTGAACTGAAGCGGCTCGATTTAGGCCTAGGCCCAGGCTGTTTTTTTTCAAGGATTGTTTTTAAATTCAGCACCTTGCGGTGTAACCTGCCGAATAAAGGAACAATGTCTTCACTTCCTAGGTTGCAAACGTTGTTCGGAATACGAAACGTACGCGTTTCGTATTCCGAACGTTCTGATTTCGCTTGAAGCGAAAAATATAGGCACACTTCAGTTCCGTAGCTCTACACGATAACTTCACACAGAAACTGCTACTTTCGTGTTATCGCCTCATAGTTCTGTTGGTCGTATCTCCGTGTCGTTCTCTCGGTCTCTCTCTCGGTCTCTCTCTTTAACGGGAAAAGTTGACATCGGCCAGCCGCGAGGCTCCACTGGCAGGTCCGAATTGCCAATACCTCAGTCGTTTTTCTTCATGTCTGTGACCCCCCTCTCAGCCACCCACCTTCGGAAGATCAACCACCTCACGAACGCCGGTGTCGTAATCTAATGAGGTATGC